>MJUU01048531.1:0-55726 GCA_002080025.1 Modiolus philippinarum | reverse complement strand
AATGCATTGGAAATTTCCGATATGTTGGCAGTGAATTTAATTGATGGATGATAATTGTTTATAAATTCCATAAATTCATCAAGGTGCTGTCTTGTATCTGTCCATTTCATTTCAATGTCGTCAATGAAACGGAGCCAACTATAAGGCTTAAAAGGTGCTTCCTGGAGCATACGCTTTTCTAAATCGCCCATGAATATATTAGCGTAAGATGGAGCTACTCGCGTGCCCATTGCAGTCCCATTAACTTGAAGAAAATTTTCGTCGTTAAAAACAAAGTTGTTACGTTTTAACACAAGACTCAGAAGATTAACTAAGGACTTTGTTGATGGTGATTGAATAGGCCTAGTATCCAAAACTTTTCGGCATGCGTTTATTCCCTCTTCATGGGGAATGTTAGTATAAAGAGATACCACATATATATATATATATATATATATGTATATATATATATATATATAAGTCATCCTTCCGATACGAGGACTTCAAAAACAAATGTTATCACTAGCTTGAAAACTACTCCTCCAAGGAAAAGGAGTCGGTTTGAAATTAACACTGTAAATTATATGGTCGTCATCACGAGTTAGTTGACGAGTTTAATGTAACACAACATTCGACTGACGTTTTACATTTGACTAGATCTACAACTGAGTAATTTCACCATGTACAATAATGATAATTACAGAGAATATTTTAGATTCATAGAAACATGATACCAAATATTGTCGTTTTTATTTTAGTGCCTATTGAATCAAAGACACGTGAAAGCGATCCAGTGAAAAGAATATTTCTCTCAGCGATAACCTCTGTAGAAAATATATTCAGTCAGCCTTTAGGTATTTATTTCATTCACCTCGATTTTAACAGATACAATCAGAAAGAATAAAAAGAGAATCAATTAGATTATCAGTTCTCACTAGAAAATTGGATATAAAACTTGTTAAATAAAAACAAATATTAAAAAATGCAGCGGTGATCCACGGAACACATGTGTCGCCTGCACATCTACATTATATACTGAAGCATGCATTCCTCCAAGTTTGGTAGAAAAATAAAAAGCTGTTTATAAGGGGTTGAGGATAATGGAGGCATACCCTTACACTTGATAATTTAAAGTGCAAGTTCAATGATAATATGGAATTCTAGAATCAAATGAAAAGAAAGAAAATAAATGCATGTTGCACATCCGCAATATACACTGAAACATTCCTGCAAGTTTGGCTAAACAATATACAGCTGTTCAGGAGGAGTTTTAGATAATGTAGACACATCACTCCAGTAAGACAAAATGACAAAGTGCAAAAAACAGTGTAAAATCTGAAAAAAAAACATAATAAAAGAAACACAAAATGCATGGTGCGATCTTTAACATATACTAAAACATTCCTGCAAGTCTGGTTGAAAAATACAAAGCCATGGAGGAGGAATTTCCGATAATGGAGAGGTACCCTCCAGATTTCAATAACCTTAAAAGTCCAAAAACAGCGTAGAATATTAAAAAAACAAAATTAAAGAAAAACAAAATGCATGGTGCTATCTTCAACATTTACTATAGCATTCCTGCAAATTGGATTGAAAAATACAAAGCCATTGATGAGGATTTGCAGAAAATGGAGACATACCCTCAAGACTCAAATAAGCTAAAATGACAAGGTCCAAAAACAGCGTAAAATCGGGGAAATACAAAATAAAAGAAGAACAAAATGCATGGTGCACATCTTCAATATATACTGAAGCACTCCTGCAAGTTTGGTTGAAAAGTGCCAAGCGGTTTAGGAGGAGATGCGGATAATGCTTATAAGCAATAAGACAGACAGACGGACAGACGGACAGACAGACAGACGGACAGACGGACAGACAGACAGACGGACAGACGGACAGACAGACAGACGGACAGACGGACAGACGGACACAAGACGACGGGTAGGGATCACTATGTGTCGATCCTGCACTAGATGCAGGCGGCGCAATAAAAATATGTCTTGATGAATAATGCTTGAATTTAAAGTATATATCCAGTGTTACTTATACATCCTCTTCTTTGAATTTTTTTTTGTTTCACCTAGGCTAATCTTGTCTTAAAATGGCCATGTAAGCTTTGCCATTACTTTGCGTCCATTGTCTTTCGTCTGTCGCCCGTCCGTCTGCAGACTGTCAAAAAATTCGGAAATCTTCTCTGAAGTTGCTGTCCAAATTGTAATTAAACTTTGCCTGAATCATCAATGGGCTAAGAAGTTTTAAAAATGTGATCGATAAGTCCGTAGACCAAACAACATGGCAGCTGTTACTAAGAAAAAGAAGATTAGGGAAAATTGCTGTTTTTTTTCAAATAACTCGAAAACCGTTACAGATAGAACAAACATCTGACATTAGTAAAAATGATACACATGGCAGGATCTACTCGTCTCCTATTTTGAAATAAAATCCGTCTAGGAATTATCGACCTTTTTCCGTAAATTTTTCGTTTCTTTTGCTATATTTGTTATTTATATTTAAAACGATCCAAGATAGATGTAAGGTTATCCAATCAAAAAGATAAAGGATTTCAAGATGTGCGCTTGCTGCAATTTTGAAGGAAATATGGCGAACCATATAGAAGTTACTAATTAGCATATTTTTAATGTTTGTGTTTCTTCCTACAATCTATTTGAGATATGAATAATGTTTGATTAGCAAAAGTGTTCAGCTTGTCAGGAACTACAATTATAACATATCTCCTGTAGGTTCGCATCTCATCCAAGATGGCAGCCACTGGGGAACATAATTTAACACAGGATTCCATCGAAATATATTGTAAATTGTTCATTTTTAAAACTGTTTTTTACATCAAGTTGATATCAAATAGGCGTGGTAACAACATGGAGGAGAACAATTTTGTAGCCTTCGGGCTGTTTGTAATCCTCGTTAAATAAATAAAGCATTAAAGTACATTAAACAACGTGGTCACTAAACAAACGAAACATTTTAGTAACTATCATAAATCCAAGCTGGTCGCCATTGCAGATCTTAGTTTGATATTGGACCCCATTGGAGATGTTATAAATTGCTTATTCTTGAAATGAAAACGGACATTTCCAGCTAGATTCACGTTCACACTGTTAGTGCCTTTGTGTTTGTGTGTTTTGTCGGTGTGAAGTGTCTTGTCTTCCGTCTTCTTATGTTCTTACTTTTGCCTTGTCTCTAGACTTTGAATTATGTAACCGTGTGCATTGTTCCTTCGGTATTCTACTGCCGTGTTCTTGAAGACCGTTTCGTATATCAAGTTGACTTTTGCTAGACATGATAACATGACGGTTAACCACCAAATTAAATATATTTATACCGATCTCAAACCCAAAAGGATCGCCACCGGGGAAAGGGTTTCACATAGGCGAAAATGTTGAAAAGTATTCATTTTTGAAAATCGTTTCATACATTAAGTTGCTATGAAAACATGATGGTCATTAAACAAATATATGATTTAAGTAGTGGTCATAATTTCAAGATGGCCAACACTGCATGTCAAAATTTATCATTGGACTCTTTGATGTAGTTTGTAATTCTTAAAATCGTTTCATATAACAAGTTGATATTAACTATCAATCGTAACATGATGGTCATCAAATAAATGTAGTTTTTTTAACCGATAGTAAATCCAAGAAGACCGCCACTGCAGACATTGGACCCTACAAGAAAATGTGTTGATTAAGAAATACCATAGTCTCTGCATATAGCCATCTCGACAAGTTATGTCTCTTTAGTGCAGATCAAACCAAATCATTTGGAAATCCTAAACCGAAATATGTGCACAAGCTGATAAAGAACAAATAACCAATAAGATCTAAATAGAAAAGCCAAAACCATTTAAGGACAGAGCTATTCGAGAGGGAGATTATATATTGCACAGTCTGTTAGTGACCTAATATGGTTTATACACGGTCAGTAAATTTTATATTGGACGAGAGCGTAGCTCGAGCCCCAATATTGAATTTACTGACCGTGTATATACCATATTAGATGACTAACATACTGTGTAATGTTTATATCCTACCGATAGTCCTAAGACGTATAAAAACATGTGAAAACCCCAACAAAAGTAATGATGTTTACATGGTGACGCCGAGTAATGGCTGCCAATGACGGTATATTTTTCACGGTCACCCCATTTGGAATATATGCGGTCAGCACATGACGTCTTTTGACCAATTAAAATTTCGAAATTTTCTTGAGATAGGATATACTCTTATATATAGCTACCAGCTACTTGGTTTGTGAAAACACTCAGGGTTCAATAGTCTACCAGCAGAATGATTGACCTAGTGCTAATAAATAACAAAATAAAGAAGTCACTGTTAAGTTTGTCTCCGCATATCCCCTTCTCGACATCTCATGTCACTTCAGTGCAGATAAAAACAATTTGAAAATTCGTTTACCGAAATATGTGTAGAAGCTAATAAAAACCAAATTAACAATAGGATCTAAATGGAAAAGCCAAAATCAGTGTTATTCGAGTGGGAAATGCTACTCAGTTTTAAACCAAATTTCCTGAAGTTTAGATATTGCATGTTTCCAAAGTAAAAATCTATTTTTGGACCCGCATCGAAGTACTAGCTAAAAAATGATACTCTGAAAACACTGTCATTTGAACACATGTAATAGCTACGGGGACTAACAGACCCCCAGGAGAGGCCTCAGCCTAGTGGTAATAAATAACAAAATATCGAAGTAACTTTCAATTTGGTCTCAACATATGCCCTTTATGACATCTTATGTCTCTTCAGTGCAGATCAAAGCAAAGCATTTGGAAACCCATACACCGACATATGTTTAAAAGCTGATAGAGAACAAATTACCAATAGGATCTAAATAGAAAAGTCAACATCAGCTAAAGACAAAGGTATACAAGAGGGAGATACTCCTTAATTTTAAACAAAGTTTTCTTAAATTTAAATATTACATGTATCCAAAATAAAATCAGTTTTCGCAACAGCACCGAAGTACCTAGCGTAAAAAAATACATAGAAAAAAGGATTTTATTTATTCGTAAACATCACCACTCCACAAAATTTTCCTGGCTATCAAAGATAAGATAAACGTAGTGGCACACCCGGGAAGTCCCTTAGGGTGCCCTTACTAACCATTTTGATACTCAGCAAGTAATGTGAAAAATGTTGTGATCCCCGCTTAAAGTTACCAGTTGGAAGCTTCCATTGTTTTTGAATGTTTGCTTCGCTAGGTGTCACCAATCCGTTACCCAATAACTCCTCTGCAATTGTGTAAGAACATGAAACATTACGTTGAGGAAAAGTAAGACTTTCAGATTTTTAGGTCTATTAAAACTCATATCGACCTCTACAAAAGACCAAAATTGTATAATATAAGTCTTTACAATAAAAAAAAGAACAATATTATTAATTATCTCCCTCTTGCATAGCTTTGTCCTAAGCTGATTTTAACTTTCAAATTAAGATTGTATTTGAAGTCTGTTCTCTATCACATTTGACACATATTTCGGTATATGGATATCCAAATGTGTTGATCGGATCTGCAGTTGTCGAAATGCGCATATGCAGGAACTAAATTAACAGTAACTTCCTTATCCTGCTACTTATTACCACTGAACCGATGTCTCTGCTGGTTGACACCGAGGGTAATCGTCAATCCAGTAGCCAGTACTTCGGTGCTGGCCTGCAAACCGATTTATTTTGGAAACTTGCATTATCTTCATTTAAGACAATTTTCTTTAAAACTAATTAGTATACCCCTCTTGCATAGCTCTGTTCTTAGCTGATTTAGGCTTTCCAATAAAGATTGTGTTGGTAATTTGTTCTCTATCAGATTTCACACGTATTTCGTTATATGGATTTCCAAATGTTTTGATTTGATCTGCACTTAAGAGATATAAGTTGTCGAAATGCACATATGCAGAAAGTAAATATACATTAACTTCAGTATTGTGTTTTTTAGATATTTTTCAAGCTATTCCATTGACCAGAAAATAATCACATGACCCCATATATAATGTGAGATTGCATAGAAATGGCATATCAAAAACGGCTGATTGCATGGGTGATATTGGACATTTACCAAAAATAGATCAAAATGTAATTCTTGTTCCTATCACCTAAAAAGTTCATTTACAGTTTCAATTGATGTATTATAACCAGTACAAATTTAAAATTTGATAGGAGAAATTGATTACGGCACATTTAAGAGAAATGTAAACTTCCTTTCATTTACATTATATGACCGCCATATGTCGATCAGAAATATACTTAACTAGAAATTCTTTGTTTGCTTCATCTTCTTTTTGTAACTTCTATAGATGAGCAGACCAAAATAAATGTGCATAAATCACAATTTTTGAAATGTAGAAAAAATATATGGAAGGACATATTTAATTACTTATAAAACAAATTGCAAAATGTGTTCAAAAGTAAAGTAATGGTAAACGTGATTCAATTAAAATGCATCAATAATGTAACAATTGTAGCCTATGTACTAGGTCAATATGATGTTATAACGACCAAGAAATATATATCGATCTCCAGCTTCCCTGTCGGTCAGTATGCATCTCTCAGGTCGATATAGCATTATAGTGACCTATACAATGGCTGCAATTGCTAAAACATGCCAGAAGTTCAAGGGGTTAGTTTAATACCTTCATAATTTAAAAGAATGATAACTTATCTAGAAAATAATTGAGGATCCTCAACCATTTAACATATATTACTTTTGATCAGATTACACTGGAAGTCACACGGAAGAACAGATTGATATGGAGTGGATGTGAATGTACCCCTCCCTACTACTTTAAACATGATAAATCAATTTAGAGAGTGTAAAAGGGCCATATTAACTGGAAGAATAGAGAAAAAGGCGGGAGAAATGAGATAGGATCTGGAGAAATGAGAAAGGGACAAGAAAGGGAGAAAGGAGAAATGACAAAAGAGCAGAAGAAAGGAAAAGGGCGAAAGAGATGAGAAGAGCACCACTTGCTTGCCCTCTTAGTTTTTAGATTCAAGGAAAAACGTACAGTTTGTTTTCTTCAAAGAGGGCACGCATACTTTAGCTTCACAGCTGATTATTCTTATTTCTCTAATACATTGATTGCCTTCAGGACACTTGACTCAAATGTAATAAATGTTTAGAATTTTCCTATAAAAGTTATTTTTTTAGATCGCACTAGTAACATGTTACCAAGCTGATTGCCATGAAAAACTGTTGAACTGACAGGCCATTGTTACCATAAGAAGTTATTTCTTCAAATGATTTCTTAATTTGATGTTGTCTTATTGGTTTATGCAAAACTGGTCGTCTTTTTATGAGAACTTTCTAAGCATAAAAGGTAGTTTCATGCGTTTTTCAAACGTCAGTACTTTACAACTTCGAATTAGGTCAACCAGGTTTACCTCATATGTTTCAAGATGTACAAAATTGTGATTGTTGACTAACAAAAACATTTCTTTTGGAACTTTTAATTTGTATTTACAAATTCTTTCAGAATGTACTGCAACCATATTGTTAAGATATTTTGATACTTATGACATGCTTTAAATTCCTTTCCGGGGTATCTGATGTCACTCTTTTTTCGAGTTCACACTGTAAGTGCTTAGTTTTAATGTGTGTATGTGGTGTTTATGTGTTTTGTGGGCATGAAGTGTCTTTTGTCTTCCGTCTTCTTGTGTTTTTGCTTTTGCCCTGTCTCTGGACTTTGCTTTGTTCCTTCAGTATTCTACTGCCGTTGTTTAATTAAATACACTGATTGCAAATGCAGAAATAAAATCGATTAGGGTTCTTCGAAATATAATAAATAATTTTGGTTATTGAATCTGCAAATACATTTTCAGTCGAAAGCTTTTTGGCTAAACATTTTGAAGAAAGTGAAAAACTTTGGAATGCCTTAAGGAGACTACCATCTGTCAAGACCGATGCCAGATATATACAATGGATTGCAGGAACAAGAGATAAGATCGAGAAATTTTTGCACAAAGACCGGTACGTTCCTCGCCTTTTGCATGCATGTATTAGGCACTTAGAGGTAAGTTTAGGAATTAAAATCACTTGTATTGCCGGAAAGTATCGAGTTCTTAAACAATAATCCGGAAGTTGCATTGATGCAATATATGATGTACCTGTTGACGGGAAACTAGTTTGAAATGCGATTGCCGTGTTAAATCCTAGTGTCATATGATTTTTTCCTCGTTGCTGCTATAAACTCCAAGTTACAACATTCGTAAATATAGACAACCTTTACAAACATTGATAATATGATGAGATTTAAAACTTTATAATGAAAACACTTACAAGTCAGTATAAAGCATGAAAAGATAAAAGCAGCTATAGAAAGTCATACATTTGCAAGGAATTCGGCTGATGATCATTCATGATAATATTTGTCACTTAAGTTAAGACAGACACTTGGTATTGAAGGACTGAATGCTATTTATTTAAATAATTTTTCGTAAGCAGGTGTATTCTATTATACATTGATTTAAGGTTTCCTTGATTGGACTGTGACAATAAAGAAGAGAACAAAATTGAAATAAATGTCGGTATCTTGACTTAATATTTTTGTGGAAAGTTTTGATTTTTCGCTATTTCAGGTACCAAAAGAAGGAACAATGATTACAAAATACTTTTTGAATTTTTACATTTGACGGAAGGATTCCCCCATTTCATTACATTTGGCAAGACATTCTGTATCTTTTGATTGAACTCAACTGAATAGACATATTTGAGAAATGACATTACAACTTTTTTTCATCCGTCCATCCGTCTATCTGTCCGTCAATATTTTTCTTTGCAATGATTCAGCATATTGATTTGATATCTGCTATATAATGAAAACGTTACGTGTTGCAAATCAATTATGTTTCGAATTATATTTCGGTAAAATTATTTCATGACTCTTCAAATAAATTAATTTTTGGGAGAACATTGGTTTCAACCCTTAAATTCGTCGCAATGACTCAACGTATTAATTTGATATTAGCCACAGTATTTTTAAATCTATTTAATTACAATTCAAATTTGAATTTGTTTTTTTTTCAAATGGGAAGAGGTTGTAGCCGTGGATCTTTGCACAATTTTTATCAAGATAGGCTTAAGCACCTTTGTTTTGTAAACCTTACAATGATTAGGTATTCAGTATTCGATTGTATCCCAATTGTATCTTTTGAGCTATAGATTAATTTCAGATTTGTTTCCGCGAGGCAATTTTTCACAGAGGTAATTCCCTTATGCTAAGTTCATTTTTTAAATCAGGCTTCTGTGCCATCTCTCCTCTGTGCATAACATATTATTTATAGTTTATTGATAACAGCATCTTTTTTAGTTAGTGATAAAGTTTAAATTGGATTTGGTGCATGACAAGGACCAACGGAATTTTTTATGTTTTTTGTAAAATATGTTTCAGCAATTTTTATTTGCAATTTTTGAAAATGCTAATTTGATATTTTGGCATCAAATTATGATTGAACAAGTTACACACAAGATTTTATTTCGTACTGATCGAATGATTTTGTGCTGAGTGAAGGCCCTTGTACTTGTAAAAATTTGAAAGATAAATATATTTTTTTTTAATTTGAAATGCCTTTAAAGCGCACCTGGCGATATCCAGGGTGAGCTTTTTCCATCCCTTTAGCGTCCGTCGAAAATCGGTACTACTGTCTTTCGTCCGTCATAAACCTTTCATTACAAATCTTCTCCTATGCGAAAGGAATATCCTTGGTCATAATAGCTCTTGGTCTGCGACCATATCAACATGCCAGCGGGAAAAAAGTTGAGCACTGGACCCTATAGAAAGCACATTCTATGATTTCCAGTACTACTACAACCAAGCTTTGTTCCAATGATCCTTACATGGTCCCTTCAAGAAAATGTACATGTATTCGGTAGGTCCGTACATCATCAAAGTTGGCCGCCAGCAAGGAAAACAGAAACTACTTGTCAAATAAGAACAAAAATTTAGTTACAATGGTCAATAGATTATTGGCAGTTCTGTACCTCATCCAATATGGATGCTAGCGGGTGACATGGTTTATCACATGGCCCTATGGAAAACACATTAAAAAATTATCAGAAACTACGTGTCCAGTCAGACCAAAACTTAGTCAAAATAGTGTTTGTCATCTTCCATATTACTCCGTGTTTTATTTAATGAATCAATCAATAAAAATTCATTAAAATCCCATTTAAGGACAACAGTCAAGTTAAAGCTTAATTGCTGGCTAAAATTGAGCATAAAAATCATCACAGTAATAATTCTTATGCTATAATTATACCTAGCTGTATACAGCATGTTTGGAGGTTAATTCCTTGCTTGAAATAGATCAAGTGAAAGAAGTATGGTCAGATGGATATGGCCTTTTACTCTATGAAGGGCAAACTGCACGAACTGAGGAAGAGCTAACTATACTATCGAAATTGCAGGGTTGGTATTTTAAAGTTTTGGTGTTACAACAATCACAAATTATAGAGATATTCTAGCACATGTAGTTCTGTGTTCATCAATGAAATTTTTCGTTAAAACCTTTATTTAAGATGTTCCTTTTTACTCTTAAGTATTAGCTGAATAGGTACAACTTTTCATTACAATTGTCCCTAGATGGTCTCTGTTGATTTTTTTGTGATATTGATTTCAAGCATAGACAGATATGAACTTACATGAGTTCCGACCCGACCTATTATATTTTCAATGATCTTGTTTTTTTTATATTTAGGTTGATCAGTGGGAACAAAATTTTATGAGAATTGTAATTTGGGATTTCTTTTGGGAATAATTTACTATATCCACGAGTTAGGTAGTTCTAGTAACATTGGACAATAACGTTAACTCCTTCTTGTGTGAACTGTAAACAGTTTTTTTTCTTTTCTGTGAATTTCTTTTTCAAGTTATGTCTTTGTTACTTAATCATTTTAACTATGCTCTACTTAAGATATTTTTAAGTTTCCTTACATTACCCATCCTACGTATGCGTATGTGTGTTTCAAACGTCGATAGCATTATCAATATACTAAATGTAACGAGTTATCAATTTATTTTTTAACAGGAGTACATGCACAAATACATGAACTTGGAAGAGATTTGGAGGGAAATCCAGATATTAAAGAAATTATTAGCAAACTAAATGAAGAGTACAATAATTTGCAAGAACAATCAAGATTCTTGATATTTGTAAAAACCCGTGCTACAGCAAAAGCTCTGACCGACAGACTACCAGATAAACTAAAGAGTGCTTATTTACCCGGATCACATGCCTCGCAGGCAGAAGGAGGTGCACATGTTCATATTGTATCTACAAATATATACCATTCTCGTTATGTTGCATCCAATTATTACAATAACTTGCTTTCTTTTGATTTCTAGACTGAAAATCAACAAACTTCCAATTTGAATATATAATGCTAATACACAGCAAATTATTATTCGGCTTGATCTTTAGTGAATATTTATCTTACAGTTGCATTCAAAGAGTACTTTTTATTCACATTCCTTTTTATTTCAAATTCTTATTTATATATATAAATAGTTTTATGAATTGATTTATCAAAAATAATGTTACTTTAGATGTATTTATTTTCATTTAACTTACATCTTGTTATACCCCCCGCTTTAGCGGGCGGTATATCGTGATCATGGTGTCTGTCCGTCCGTTCGTTCGTCCGGCCGCCATAGGGTACATACTTTGTGGCGACAACTCCTCCTAGACCACTTGGTGGAATTCAGTGAAACTTTCACAGAATGTTCATTACATATTGCCATTGTGCACCAGCTATTTAAAAATTTGATTTTACTTGAATTATTTTTTGTGAATTTTTTACATCTGGAATCAAATGGGGGAGCGGGGGGTATGTTTTCGTGAGCTTTGCTCACAGTTATTCTAGTATTAAACAGCTCTCGTGCCTTTTCTGAATATATTATCTTTGAAAGACTAACAAATATGTCAATACATTTATTGTTTGTCTTCAAATTTTTTAAGACATATTTGAAATGAGAAATATCGGTCTGTTATCTCCATATCAAGTTAGTTTCGTATGGTTCAAAGTGGAGATAATTTCAATTAGCATATCAATATCTTCTTTTGATATTGAAACTTAAATTATCTTTACTTTAACCATATATAAATACCTTGGTACAGGGAGATAACAGGCCGATGTTTCTTATTACACACGGTGCTCATGTACTCATGTACTGCCGGTATGCCTACTTATCACACAAAAAGATTTGAGTGTGCATTAATGAGAATAGAGAAAATTCTTACTGACTATCCGTACTCATTTGTTTATACAAACAAGCCAATGGTGTTTACAATTTTTGTCTAATTTTACATCCGATTGACGCCAGTTTTATGCTTGGTTTACAACTGGTTTATCCAATGCTTTTAAGTTTGATATTACGCTATATCCAAGGTATTTGTATGCCTGGTTTCCGTACATTTTACAGGCGTCACACTTTGTACAGGATATTCAGTAGCACAAACGATATGTTTTCATATATTTATTACAGAGGTTCCAATTTATGAACAACTTGAAGTTGTCAAGAGATTTAAAGATGGGAAACACCTTTGTATTGTGGCAACATCAGTTGATTGTGAGGGGCTAGATATCCAGCAATGTAACTTAATGATTCGGTACAGATTCCATGCAGACGAAATCACCAGCTTACAGATGACAGGTAAAGTCTATATGGAAATACTGTTATATATGAAAAGAAAGGATTTGGGGTAAATGTAAATGAGACAACATCTTATCTCCAGGTTAAAACGACGCAAAACGAAGCATCTAGGGGTCACCGTACAATCTTCAACACAGTGATTAACCTCGCACAATATAGCGTGCTTTTAATGGCCACAAAAAGTAAAAACGTGAATAAAACAAAAACATTTAGCCCAGTACTTTTATTTCAGCTTCCGCTACATAGCCGATGTACTTTCTCTTAATAATCCAAAATTCAAGGAATTTTTACACCAGATCTATCGCAATGAGCTTGAAATTAAAGAGACTATTGAAGATGGACGTTTGAAATCTAAGCTATATGACAAACGTGTTGATTTTAACTTCCAAATTGTGAATGTTCCCTTTCTGAGCAGCAATATACCTACCTCTCCAGCAAATGGAGTGTACATTTCACATTTGATTTGTTACTATCGCGCATTAGGTTTATACAGTGATTTTTTTAATAGAGAAAAAAAAACGTGAATAAAACAAATTAAAGACATTTAGCCAAGTCCTTTAATTTCAGCTTCCGCTACATAGCCGATGTACTGTCCCTAAATAATCCAAAATTCAAGGAATATTTACACCAGATCTATCCCAATGAGCTTGAAATTAAAGAGACTACTGACACACCTACTTCAGCTTCGTACTTGGATCTGTTTATATACATTGATGAAGATGGATGTTTGAAGTCTAAGCTATATGACAAACGTGATGATGTTAACTTCCCAATTGTGAATTTTCCCTTTCTGAGCAGCAATATACCTACCTCTCCAGCCTATAGAGTGTACATTTCACAGTTGATTCGTTACTGTCGCGCATGTAGTTTATACAGTGATTTTTTGAATAGAGCAAAAATACTGTCCAAAAATTGCTTAGTCAGGGATTAGTTCAGCCTTTGTTGCTTTCATCCCTTCAGAAATTTTATGGCCGTCACCATGATATCATTGACAGATATGACGTGTCTGTGTCCCAAATGAAAACGGACATGTTCAGCTATATTTTACGTCTTCACGGATTTGACATAACCGGTTTTGACTCAAACCTGGATTGACTCACTGATAGCGTGACGGGTGCCGCTAGCGGAGCAGGACATGCTTACCCTTCCGGAGCACCTGATGTCACTCACGGTTTTCATGGGAGTTCACACTATGAGTGCTTTAGTTTGTGGTGTCGTCTTTTTATTTCAGTGCATTGTACCTGTCTCACGTCCTTGTTTTGTCTTTGTTTTTCTCTGTTGCCGTTTTTGCCATGTCTTTGGATTTCGATTTTGTGGTCTTCGCTTCCGATGTTCTTTCGGCATTCTACTGCCGTTGTTTGGAAACAAACCAAATCCAACAACCCGAACATCAAAAAACTAAAATTATATAAGACTACAAGGACAAGCAAATGAACAACATATTTCTGACTTGAGACAGGCTCTAAAATATGCAGCGGGGTTATCTGATTACATTTTATCTGTAAACTTACTTTATTTCTTTCAAACACATATTTTGTTGTGTACATCGACAAACGAATACCGAAGCAAGAACGAGGAAAAGGGGAATTCTAAAATCATAAATCCGAAATCAAGGCAATTCATATCCAACACGAATTGAGACAGTATGACAAAGACAAAACAAATAAAAAATGAACAAGAACGCCAAATAACTAAAGCACTAGCAGTGTGAACCTCTTCAAAAAGTAAGGTATCATTAGGTGATCCGAAAGATTAAGCATGATCTTCTCCACGCATGGCACACTTCACACTGCCAGTGAAAAGTCCGGTTTTGTCACTGTCGGTAATAGTCAGTCCGGTAATAAGCTGTGGATCTACCCAAACATTTGTATTCTCATTTGTGAAATAGAAATAATGTAACGGTCTGTCAAATCGTGTTGACGACAGCAAAACTTCAGCAGTGACAACTGCAACAGTGACTGAACATACCATTGATGTATAAGTTTTTGAGACAGTGATTTCGCTCTGTTGACAAAATCGCTTTACAAATAAAGGCACGGCAATCGCGAATACACGCAAGATGTTGCAGTTCTTAGACGGATTTTCCGGCTGATCGAAAGTAAATAGATTTGACATTAAAGCAAAATTGGTGTAAAGACTTAAGGTTAATCAAAGTCATATTGATTAACTATCTTTCAAAGAACAATTAATTTAAATTGTAAAAGTTATAGTTCAACTTATAAAGATATTAGACTACTGATGAGAAGGGTCCAAAGCAATAGACTCAAATTGAGAAATAAATCTATGTAGTTCCTTATAAAGTTGAATGCATACGCATGTCTCATGGTTGAGATCGAGGTTCAAATTATTTGAAAATACATGCAATGTACTTAGAATGTTCGCTAGTCAATTTGAAAATAAATAGATTTTAGATAAATGTTACTGTTTGTTAGAAAAATTGATAGGTTGTTGATCTCATTTTTGCGAGATAAGTTATTAAATTTTGGCGGGAACTCATCTCATCTGAATTTTTCATAGGTTATCATAAGCAGTGAATTTAATGATTTTTGTCAGAATGCTTCTAATGATATATAAAAAGAAATTACTAAGCATTGTTCGTTGGCAAAAAATTACAATGCCTTTGAAAGGATAATCTAAAGAAGTCCGAAAATCTAACAAATACCGAAACGTGACCGGCAAGCATCCTTATGTAAATATTAAAAAAATGAAAATGTGCAAAAAAAACTAGGGAGTATATCAGGGTTAGGAAAAACAAATTGCATAATTTTCTAATGGTGCCTTGTAGGACCTTTTGATCCACCGGCAGTTGCATTCATTAGGTGGAGTAGTCGTGTAAAATATGATACCAAATTCAGAATTCAATAATATCGTAGCAAAAAAAACAGAAAAAACAAAAAAGCAAAAACAAAAACAAAAAAAAACTTTGATAAAATTTGAATGTTGTTTGTTTTTCAAAGTAAGATTGTTGATTTGTGAAATTATAGTTCTTAACACGTCTATTTTGGACAGGCCTGTCGTTTCCTTTTTTTTTTATAAAAAATGCCTATCAGATTTTTTTTTTTTAAATTAGTCATCTATAACCTGTGATATTGATTTTGGGGAAAAATCACCCGAGCAGCTGAGACTGTTCCACGTCGCTACATCTCTATGACCCTTGCGGACATTTATTAGCGGGGAACCTTAACATCATTGTAGATAAAGAAGTCAAACAATTTTTAAAAAAGAGCCCTTAAAAATAAACTGTGTGTTTGTACCTGTGGACAAGCCTCCCAACAACAATGCTATCGTCTGAAAGTAATTCTGTATCGATATCCAACATACTGATGAACTTGACAAGGCGAACTCTTTCACATACACAGCTCATTAAAGTTATTGCAGTTGGAGTAAACATATGTGTTATGGTCTCATGTTCATTTACTCCATATCCTTTCATAATATATTTAATACAGGAGTTTGTCTTTTATTGCAGTGTGGAGTTAGTAAAACAGCTCCCCGTGGTAGAGATGTATGCTCTTTATTTTTTCTTAGATATGGTGTACTTGTACATGAGATAATATCGCATGTGTACTTTTTGTTCAATTACTATTATCTAAATTAATGTATATATCTAAAACCTAAGGATTACTCCCTCAATCGTAGTTTTATCCTTAGCTATATTTGATATTACTGATTATTCGGATTTCGTTTGGTTTTAACCCATTAAAAATACTACGGTTTGATTCCGTGTTTGGCACTCGATGGATGTCCTTAGTACTGGATTTGGCTTCCTATTTCGATAATTTTGGTAATGAGTACTCCTGTGTTTACAATTTTTCGATTATGGCTTTCCATATTATTTGATTTTAATGCTGCTGATGAGAGGTTACTCCTTGAAACACGTGTACAGCATAACTAAATTTACTGTTCATTTTTGCAACTTTGGTATTTTTGTATTTTGAAATTATGGATTTCCTTTGTTTAGATTTTAGTGCTGCTGATTTGGAATAAATTTCCGAAATAACCATACAGTTCATTAAATTATTGCAGTTGTAGTTAACATATGTGTTATAGTCTCATGTTTATTTACTCCATATCATTTCTTAAAAACCTATAAGAACAAAAAAAAAAGAAAAAACAAAGATAAAGAACTTTATAAGGATTCAGAAATGATTTAAGTTTCACCTGAAGATAAGACCTTGCCCACCATTTACTTGGTTCCTAAGCTTCAAAATATCCCTTCAAACAGCGTTTTATTTCCTCATCTAGCAAGTGTTCTACTACTAATATATTAATCCATTTAACTAGTTCACTTGCTTGTATAAAAGAGATGGTTATTAAACACCGTGAAAAAACTCTGGTGTAAATTACTCTTGGAGTGTGAAAAATTCTATCGAAGTTTAAACAAAGATCAATTCAAAAAACCCCTTTCATCCATCGACAGTTGATTTTTTTCTATACTTTATACAACCCTTCCACATAATTTCATTACATCCAAACTTATTAAGGGTCTTGAAAAATTTTAACAAAAGCAATAATTCTTCTCTAATATTACCTACAATAAGCATTATTTCTGGACATGTGATGATATGATTAATGCACTTTTGCTAGACAACATTTTTGTTCGTTTTGGCAATACTATTTATAAACAGGTCATACGGATTCGCATGGGTACAAATTGTGCACCTCTCATTGCAGATCTTTTTCTGATCTGTTATGAACGAGACTTTATGGAAAAACTTCAAAACGGAACCATACATTACAGTGATAAACTTTTATTCTATTTTTTATGAAAGAATAGATTTACGATATCTTTACTATTGACAATCCACAGTTTTAACATTATGTAGATATTATTTATCCACAAGAACTGAAATTTGATAAAGCTAATAATGATTCTAAATACTGCCTTTTCTGGATGTAACTATCATTATTGACTCATAATTAATCCAAAATTTTCAGCCATTCGAGATATTTTCTCTTATCCATTTTATTACATTTATTCTGTTAAACAGTTTTATTAGTTTTTAATT
The DNA here is from genome assembly GCA_002080025.1 of Modiolus philippinarum. Taxonomy (NCBI): domain Eukaryota; kingdom Metazoa; phylum Mollusca; class Bivalvia; order Mytilida; family Modiolidae; genus Modiolus; species Modiolus philippinarum. The sequence goes on along the minus strand of MJUU01048531.1, from coordinate 38,062 downwards.
TTAGATCACTTGGAACAACGGCAGTAGAATACCGAAGGAACAAGGGAAGCGATGACTACAAAAATCGAAGTCCAAAGACATGGCAGAAACGGTAACAGATAAAAACAAAGACAAAACAAGGACGTGAGACAGCTACAATGCACGGAAATAAAAAGATAACATTAAGAACTAAGGCACTCATAGTGTGAACTCCCATGAAAACCGGGAGTGACATCAGGTGCTCCGGAAGGGTAAGCATGTCCTGCTCCACTAGCGACACCCGTCACACTATCAGTGAGGTATATACTGTTTTGAAAGTACTGATTTTAGGCTGATCGGAATTGCCATTTTCTAACCCTTAGACAAAACCAATAAAAATCCGTGGTACGTGTTACTTCTCTAACCCTCAAACAGTACCAAGGTAAAAATTTGAAAAGCTGTTGGATTGAGGCCATATTTGACAGCTACGCTGTTGTGTTTTAAGTTTTCGTCCTTGTTTCATTGTGGAAGTTCTGTTTCTGATGGAAAGACAGTTTTAAGTACCACTCCATCTAAAAACCCTCAAATAACATATTTTTGACACATGACTAACAAAAACGCAAACTTTTGAATATGAAAATATATAATAGTGGCCCATAAAACATTGATTTGTCAAAACATATTGTTGTGTTGTTTGCTTTTTTTAGTAGATCATTTGAAATTTGGTTGTTCAGGAAAATACGGCAAATTTTCCAGTTTAAAACCAGTTAAAAATTATCTTTTGTACTTTACATATAGATGTTTATAAGAACTATCCAGGATTTGTTTTAAGGACCAAATAAAGGCATTCAGAACAAAAAAATTCAAACTTTGATGTGCCCTCACTGAATGACACAATTACATGGATTAGTTTTTAATTGAAATTACCAATTCAAATATTGAACGTGTTTTCTTTAACACCTTTTCTATTCATTCCAGGCAGAATGCGTCAAAAGAGTGGGAAAGAAGTGTTATTGGCATCAGAGGCAGATTTGGAAAGAGAGACACGAAACATAGAGCAACAATATTTCATGCGAAAAGCTGTAGAATCGGTCATCAAAGAAGATCTGGTGCAGGAAATTTTCTTAAGGGAAAAAAATATTTTCGAATCTGAGGAAGCAGAGAGAAAAAAATTTGCAACTAGAGGAATGTATTCGAAACGAAAACTATATCTCCCCGTCCTGACATAATTTGTTCCAGGGGTCGTGCTTATAATACTAAATTATTGACCCGGCCTGACTACCCTCACAGATAATTTTTCCTAATTGAAAAAGTTTGAGTTACCATTGTCAGCTGAGAGTAGATTAAGTGATGCATATTTTTATGTGCTTTATTTTACTGTCTTTACATGTTTAATATATGATAATCTTGTCAAATTGTTTTTATGAAATTAAGATATCAATTTCATAAATACCATCAAGTAGTATTATCTCCGATAAAAGTGTCATATGTAGCAATGACGATAAAAATGTTTCACTGACAGCTTCAATTAAGATAATAAATAAATAATTTTCCCATTACATCGGAAATCAAATATGATGAGTGGATGTTGGGAATACATTGTATATGAGTATGACATCGTTTTGATCAAGATATTCCAAATGTCTGTAATTGTAGTAGGTTTATCATGAATTGGAACTAATTTTGAATTTATCAGACTTTTTCAAATTAGGACACTTACATGTTGTATTTGTTAGAAATGCTTTAAATTAACTAAGCTGTGCACAAGACAACTTTCATTCGTCTGTTCACTAGATTCGTCTGTTGGTTTTTAAATTTTACCTGTTAAGCTGTTATCAGTAAAAATACTATATTTAGTAACAATTTTAATTAGCAAATATCTCATTAACAGTTTGACTAATTAACACATGAAAGTACATGGACATAGATCAAATGGAAACTGATAAATCCTGAAAATTTGGACATCGTGAGTGCAGTGGTTTTTGCAAACAAGCGAACACAAATTTTGTGACGGAACCCACGAGTAAAAACAATATATCTCCCACCTCTCTGAGGCGGGGAGATATAATGAAAATTAGCAAAAAGATAAAGGGCGATTTCCTTGTAAAATGTAAGTGCTGTGGAGTAAACATCGTCAATGGTGAATATCTAAGGCACATAAAAAGGAAGCATTATCTTGTTTGCAACCGAGATATATTGAGCAGAGTAACAAGGAAGCCTACAGGAAAGAATGCTAAGAAATTTGATGGCGCAATAAAGCAAGACAAGGTCGATGGATATTGTAAACACAAATGGGGCTCTATCTTAGTCTTTCAAAAGCATGAATTCGTATGTTTGTCTCAAAATTACATAACGTTTTATGATTTGAAGAATGAAGAAATGTTAGACTGCAAAAAGTGGTCCGACTTGAAATTCGTCATTGATGAAATTTCTGAGGATGATATTGCTAAATACGCAAATTCCGACGTTAGAAAGCAGTAGATACATCGTGTAAACCAGGATTTTGGCAACAAGTACATGTTTTGTGACATGTTGATCAAATCAATTATTTAAGGAATATACTTCTTTTTCACCTGAAGACAAGATGTATTATATTATTGTTTGTTTAGTCTTTACTTCTAATGACGCCATTTTAGTGTGCCTATTTTGCATTTTTTTGGAGATTTTGTGTTCAAATATTTTATCAATAACGATTATGAAATACCTTGAATCAAAATGTCATATAACGTTTTTAGCTCATCCGGCTATGCAAGAGTACAACTTGACATTATTTGGCCTCCCTCATATGTCCTTTGTGAACCTTTCATTTACAGATCTTCTTCTCTGAACCCGCTGGGTAAATTAGAACATAACATGGTCACAGAAGACCTTGATTGGTCCCCTTTAAAATTAAATCCGACAGGTCTGTGCCTCATCCTTTATGGCTACCTGCTGGGAACATAGTTTTAACATTTGACTGTATGGAAAAGACATTAAAAGATCTTTTTCTCAAAACCCCCAGTCCAATTATAACCAAACTTAGTCACAATGATCCTTAGATGATCCCTTCCAAAAATGTAAAGGCAGCTCTGTACCATAAAAGATGGTCATTAGTAGGGAAAATTGTTTTAAACACTGGACACTATGGAAAAGGCATTCAAATACACAATGGTCCTTAGATGATACCTTCTATAAAGGTATTTGACACGTTTGTACATCAAAGATGGCCTCCAACGGAAACCAAGCTGTTACATTGGACCCTTTTGAAAATGCATATAAAGATCTTCTCAGAAACTATTAGTCCAATATGAACTGAACTTAATCACAACGATCCTTAGATGGTCTTTTCCAAAAGGCTCCCGGCTGGTCTCTACCTCACCCAAGATGGTTGTCTGTGGGGAATATACTATGGAGAAGACATTCAAAGATCTTCTCAGAAACAACTAGTCTATTTAAAACTAACCTAGTCATAATGGTGTTAAGATGGTCTCTTCGAAATGGTATCCGTCAGGTCTGTACCTTATCCAAGGTGGCCGCCAGCGGAGAACATAGTTTAATATTTGAGATTATGAAAAGACATGCAAAGATCTTTTCAGAAACTACAAATCCAATTACAACCAAACTAAGTCACATTTGTCCTAGATGGTTCCATCCTGGAAGGTATCCGGCAGGTCTGTACCTCATAAAAAGTAGTCGCCAGCCAGAAAAATACTTTGAAAATTGGATTCTATGAAAAAGACATTCAAAGATCTTCTATGAAACAACTAGTCCAATTAGAACAAAACTTAGACACAACTGTCCTAAGATTATCCCTTCCGAAAAGGTATCCATTAGGTCAGTACCTTATTCAAGATGGCCCTTGAATACATCCCATGATTAAATATTAAACACATTTAAGCCTAAAATCACATGTTTGGTATGATTTAGTAACAAAAATAGCATGGTTCATATTCTACCCATTTCCAAAACTTGTACTATACGTCAAAAGTTCTGATCATGTACAAAAAAATTTCAAGAATAAAAATTCACAGGGTCCAAATATCAACTATGTTTCCTGGTAAAGCCATCTTGGATAACATGCGAACCTGCCGGAGATATGCAGAAATTAAAGTTCTCGATTACCTGAATATTTTTGCACTTCAAACTTGACATCCAAGATGGCCGACAGCGGGAAACAAAGTTTAATCTTTGACCTTATGAAAAGACATGTAAAGATCTTCTCAGAGACTACAAATCCAATTAGAACCAAACTAAGTCACATTTGTCCTTAGATGGTTCCATCCCGGAAGGTATCCGGCACGTCTGTACCTAATGAAAAATAGTCGGCAGCCAGAAAAATAGTTTGAAAATTGGATTCTATGAAAAAGACATTCAAAGATCTTCTTCTATGAAACAACTAGTCCAATTAAAACCATACTGAGACACAATGGTCTTGAGGTTATCCCTTCCGAAAAGGTTTTCAACAGGTCTGTACCTTATTCAAGATGGCCCTTAAATACATCCCATGATTAAATGTTAAACACATTCAAGCCTAAAATCACATGTTTGTTCTGATTTAGTAACATAAATAGCATGGTTCATATTCTACCTATATCCAAAACTTGTACTATACGTCAATAGTTCTGATTATGTACAAAAAAATTTCAAGAATAAAAATTCACAGGGTCCAGATATCAACTATGTTTCCTAGTAAAGCCATCTTGGATAACATGTGAACCTGCCGGAGATATGCAGATATTAAAGTCCTCGATTAGCTGAATATTTTTGCAATTCAAACTTGACATCCAAGATGGTCGACAGCGGGAAACATAGTTTAATCTTTTACCTTATGAAAAGACATGCAAAGATCTTCTCAGAAACTGCAAATCCAATTAGAACCAAACTAAGTCACATTTGTCCTTAGATGGTTCATCCTGGAAGGTATCCGGCAGGTCTGTACCTCATGAAAAAAAGTCGCCAGACAGAAAAATACTTTGATAATTGGATTCTATGAAAAAGACATTCAAAGACCTTCTATGAAACAACTACTCCAATTAGAACAAAACTTAGACACAATGGTCCTAAGATTCTCCCTTCCGAAAAGGTATCCAACAGGTCAGTACCTTATTCAAGATGGCCCTTGAATACATCCCATAATTAAATATTAAACACCTTCAAGCCTAAAATCACATGTTTGGTATGATTTAGTAACAAAAATAGCATGGTTCATATTCTACCCATTTCCAACACTTGTACTATACGTCAAAAGTTCTGATCATGTATAAACAAAAATTCCAAGAATAAAGATTCACAGGGTCCAGATATCAACATGTTTCCTAGTAAAGCCATCTTGGATAACATGTGAACCTGCCGGAGATATGCAGAAATTAAAGTCCTCGATAAGCTGAATATTTTTGCAATTCAAACTTGACATCCAAGATGGCCGACAGCGGGAAACAAAGTTTAATCTTTGACCTTATGAAAAGACATGTAAAGATTTTCTCAGAAACTACAAATCCAATTAGAACCAAACTAAGTCACATTTGCCCTTAGATGGCTCCATCCTGGAAGGTATCCGGCAGGTCTGTACCTAATGAAAAATAGTCAGCAGCCAGAAAAATAGTTTGAAAATTGGATTCTATGAAAAAGACATTCAAAGATCTTCTTCAATGAAACAACTAGTCCAATTAGAACCAAACTTAGACACAATGGTTCTTAGATTATCCCTTCCGAAAAGGTATTCAACAGGTCTGTATCTTATTCAAGATGGCTCTTGAATACATCCCATGATTAAATGTTAAACACATTCAAGCCTAAAATCACATGTTTGGTATGATTTAGTAACAAAAATAGCATGGTTCATATTCTACCAAAACTTGTACTATACGTCAATAGTTCTGATTATGTATTATAAAATTTTTCAAAAATAAAATTTCACAGGGACCAAATATCAACAATGTTTCCTGGTAAAGCCATCTTTGATAACATGTGAACCTGCAAATTAAAGTCCTCCTTACCTGAATATTTTTGCAATTCAAACTTGAAATGATTATCCTTCATCTTTGATAACATGTGAACCTGCCGGAGATATGCAGAAATTAAAGTCCTCCTTACCTGAATATTTTTGCAATTCAAACTTGAAATGATTATCCTTCAGGGAGCACCTGATGTCACAGTTACATGGGACTTCACACTGTGAGTGCATTGGCTTTGAATGTTGTGGTTTTGTAGGTGTTTAATGTTTCCGTGTTCTCGTTTTGGTCATGTCTTTTGACTTCGATTTTTGTAGATACCCCTCCTTTGTTTCTTCATATTCTACTGCCACAACTCCAACATTTGCCATCACACTTTCATAAGAATTGCAGGGTGATAAAAATCTAACACCAGGGCGAGGGTCAGACAGAAAAATCTCAGACACCCAAGGGTAAGATTTCAAGTACTCGGACGAAGCTTGCTGAGTCCGAGACGCTAGAAATGTTACCCGAGGGTGTCTTAGATTTTTTGTCTGACCCTCTCACTGGTGTTTGATCATTTTTCTCCAAGTCAACACCCAAAAAATCAAACAAATCACCGTCGAAACGCAATTGTTGACATCAGTGAATTACTTCCCTTTTCACGACGTCATAAAGCATGGAGCGCGCGTCCGAGTCCGGGGTAATTTCACTGCCGACGATTTGGGCATTTATGAAGTTTTTTAATTCAAATTTTGCCGTTCTTTGGTAGTCAATATACTATTTAATACTTTTAATTGTATATTTTTTTTGATTCACGTGGACTAAGATGTGTATATTGTTATGATATAAAAACTGGCGGGAATATACGCGTGTATCTTGTCTTACACCCCCTTGTGTAAGACAGAAAAATATTGCACTGAGAAATCAATGGCTTTCCTAGTCCGAGGTGGGAGAAATATAGTTTCTACAACGAGAACTTAGTTGATTATGAAATTTCTCACATCAAGTAAGATAAATATAAAAATGTTTGAAAGCGAGGCTTGCCGAGTTTTTAAACATTTCAAAATTTATTTAACAAAATGTGAAAATTTTCATAATTAACGTGTTTAAGTTGCAGAAAATGTTTCTCTAATGACAATGTTAAACAAAGAGGGTTATATTCCGAATATATTTGGCGGGAAATTTCACTAGAGACGAGAAATATTTCTATCACCCCGGCCAGGCGTTAGTTAAATTTGCTAGAAATTAGAAAACAGTAGATACAATGAACATTTTTTAAAGAACAATATCTCTATCTTCTATCATTTAAAATAAATCTAACTACGCTGCACATGTTTTAAATTTACACAATATCTTTTTCAACATATAAGAAAATCGAAAATTTCATGAAAAAGGGCAATAATGAATAACAGGTAATCGAATTTTCTTTAGAATTGCATAAAGGCTGAAATCGCTCCTGTGCACCCCTGCATTTTCAATTTAGACCGATTTCTTAGTCCTCCTATGTCCTCTCCTGAAAATAAAACGTATTTACATAAACATTACCTGCAAAAAAAGACAGATTAGGGCCACTTTTATAGTACACTACTTAAAATTTTGAAAATTCTGATATTTTCGTTTGCACTTAAATTTCAACTTTTTAGTGTTTAATTGTCTGTAAATGAATGAAATATAAAAATCTTTGGTATCGTATGAAGGCTTAATTAATCTTCACAATGAATATAAAATTGGGAATTTTACTCTTTTTGTATGGTCTGAGGATACAAAAATTGTACCCCCTAAAAATGGTTATGATGAAGAAATTTTAGCTTTTAATTCCATTTAGATTAACAGCTTTGGTAGTTTGCTATACTTTTTTGTACCTAACTTATTAGTTGTAGCACAAGGTTACAAAATAATACATGTAGCATCAAAATCAAAGATTTATACTTTTTATATCATAATTTTTGAGAAATATGAAATATTGAGATTTTCAATATTTTTTAATATTTCGACTTTTCAATGTTAAGATCGTAAAACTTTTAGTTTATATCTTTCAAATGCCTTTTTACTAACGTTTTTCGATGCTTTAGCAAGAAATCAAGTTAAGATATATTGTTTGAATCTTCTGTTAGGTGCATGGAAACGTCGTAAAAGCACCGTGCCTCCTAAGAAGTAAAGAGAAATTATAAATATCATTACTGTAAATGCTAAAATTTTATGTTTTATTTGATTTTGAGTTCAGATTTCACTATATCCGACATACAGGAGAACGTTTTAGCAGAGTTTTACTGTTTAGGTGAACTATATTTGGCCTTTCCATCCAAAAATATTTACAAAACGAAAATTTTCAGTTTTCTAGAATCTTTAATATTAAAAAAATAACGTCCAAATTGTGCCCCAAAATACAAAAATACATTTTTAAACGGATTCTCTGTAAGGACCAAATAATTGTAATATAGTTTGAGAAACGGCATGTCGCAAATTTACCCGATATACATTTCATAGGTTTCTACTTAATTTATTATTGTTGACCTCCGATGACGTCCATTTTGTTTGGTCATTTCAAAAACCCCAAAATAGGCACTTTTCAAACACAAAATTTTTCAAGGAAGAACAGTGCATATCAGATATAATTAAATATGAGGTTAATTTAGAGCATTATTGACCATCTCGGAAACAGTATCAAAAATTTAAATAAATATGAAGTCAGAACGAGGTTAACAAAGATTGCAACAAATTGGCCTTTTTTTTACGGCAAATTTTTGACAAAATTATGCCAATTTTGTTACTTTTCAGCCTTAATTTTTCGATAATGAACCCACTGCATAAACTCGACATGACAATTATCTTATAGAGCTAGGTCAGTTATTCAACATATATAAAATCTAAGTGGGCTGAGAATTTGTGTCCTGAAAAATTAATGTTTAAGTAAGTAATCGCGGAAACAGACAAAAAATGAAAAATGGTCATTTCTTTAGAAAAATGTATAGCTATGCAATTGATGTTTGTAGGAGCTTAGATAAGATAAGCATTCATAATTCCTCTAATCAAATATCCTTCAAGCTTATCATAACCGTGAAACAAATTCATTGTCAATGTTCTTATTGTCAAGGTCAAATGAAAATTGGGCTTTTAAACAGAATCAATTAAAAATCGTTTTTTTTTCTAAATGATCTTGAAGACAAGGTAAATGACCTTGAAATCTTTCCAAGGTTATTACATGCTAGACTGAACCTGAAAGCTAAATATAAGGAACAGTATTGATATCTAGGGCCAGGTAAGTGGTAATTACATAGGTCCATTTTGCCTTGTTACAATGGTAACTCTTCTTTGACATTGATCATCTAGGATACTTATTCTTACCCCACCGAGATTTTTATATTTTTTGAATACCTAATCTAGTTTTGTATGACCCTGTCACTATTAAGTATATGCAGTTGATGCCTAACCTGAAAAGTGACAAACTAACCATAATTTTGTCGAAATTTTTCATTGAAAAAAAGATCAATTTCTTGATATATTCGATAGCCTCGTTATGACTTCATATTTTTGCAAAGAGTTAAAACTGTTTATGAGATGGTCAATAATGCTCTAAATTAACATCATAAAAAGTTATATTTATATTCAAATGCATTTATATTCATTGAAAAATGGATTTGAAAAATGCATATTTTAGGGTTTTTGAAATGGCCCAAAATTGCTGTCGCTGTTACCATGGCAATTACAAACAAACATTATTTTTGTGACGTACGTATTTACTTTTAACACATAAAATAAAAATCAGAGGGATGATGGCCGCCACCATAGATTTTAGTTTAACATCGGACCTTATGGGATATCTTACAAAAATTGAAGTCCAAAGACGCGGCTACAACGAGAACACAGAAAACAACGATACCAGACAGCCACAAAGCACAGAAATAAAAAAAACACACATTATTAAAACCGAGGCACATAATATAGGTGGGCCGATCTATATATATTCCTTAAATGTTTTATTATTAAGAGAAAGCACATCGTCTATGAAGCGGAATGACTAAATGTTTTTGTTTTCTTTGAGGTCCCATACTAGTAAAATCAAAGGTCAGCTCAAAATGGTGCACAGTTATTTCCCTTTTCAATCTCTATTGCCTGATGAAAACGCGAACTCCGAATTCGACAAAAATGATGTCGATCAAAAATTCTACGTCTGTCTACTTCTTATTTGAATCAATGTTGTTCTTTAGAAAATATGTCTTGTCTTTCCCTACTACTAAAAAGGTGTATCTGCGAAAAAAAGATATTAACTAAGCATGGTAACATAATTATAATCATAAAGATGCTTCATTTGGGTACCGATCGTTAAATTATCAAAAGTGTATACCACTTTTTATCTTAGAATAACATTGAAACCTTAAGGGAATGTTGTAAATTGGTAATTCTTGGGATTAACTTGTTTCATACATCAAGTTCATATTAAAATTGAATGGTCATATTTGAGTATCTATCGTAATCAAAGACAGCGACCTGATCTTAGTTTACTATTTGACACAAAATTTAGAAAATTACTTAATGTTTAAAACTACTTGATACATCATTTTGACAGGCATTGTAACATGATGATAATCTAACAGATGTAAGACTTAAATTGGTTCGCTCCTCATGTTTTTGTATTTCTGTTAGATTTTTGGAATCCTCTAATTTTATCCCTTAAAAGCCATGAAAGCATAAAATTGTTTTGCCCATGGACCCTAATTTTTCCATAATTTCATTTAATTCTTTTTTTTTAGGATTTTGGAAAATAACATAAAATTCTATTTTTTTACATCCAGTCATAGTCAAATCTTGCTAATAATATTCCTATGATAACTTCAGAACAGTTCAGTTTCCCGCCATGTTAATCACTTATATCTCAAAACCGAGATCATGATCTTATTAATTTTTTTTTCACCCAAATTTTTATTTTTTAAAACTTTACTAACAAAAATCACATTTATTTGAAATCGTCTCGAACCCCCTTAACTATCAATCAAAGTCATGTCAGATCTAATATAAGACACTAGGGAAAAATTTATCAGACAAGAGAGTAGTCAGTTGAGCGATACATGCTTATGCAAGCGTCTAGTTTCAAAACATTTTTTTTCTTTTTTTTATGTTTTGTTTCGCTTTTTTTTCATTGAAGGGCATTTGTTTCTATGTGGAACAATTTACAATTGGTATTGGTATGATAAGTCTTCATGCAAATTCGAACCCCACACTAGATATTAATTGAATTTTTTAAGAACATTTTTGAACGTTTCATTTAAATCCTAATTAAAGTAAATAAAAATGCAAAGCAATACCATTTTAAAATTTCTGATTTCTGAGAAAGATGGGTTGTTAGGCATCCAAGAAGGAAAAACATGCATTTATGCATAAATTATCTAATTTCGGTGCAGTTCAATGACTTCAGTATAAAAATTCATATAGTGTTTCTCATGCTAAATTTTATAATCTGTTTGATTTCTTTGCCATGTAGAGCCAAAAAAGGGAAAACTGAACACCCGAATTCCTTTCATTAGATTCTAATGGGATACATTTTCAATTTTTCTTGTTTTACAAGCAAGTTCTCCAAGCTTTTGAGGTATATGTAGATCTCACATTTTCGTAGCTTTTTGCCATGATACTATTATTTTATACCCAACGAAGTTGCAAAGTTTATCGTTTTTGACCAGTCAGTCTGTCTTTCTATCCATCTATTCTTCTGTCCGTACGTCCGTCATAACTGGATATATCATTTGTATTGATAACTCCGCGTACAGTTTTGAGATAAGATATTTTTATATGGGAATTTTTGCGCATATATCTAAGATTTGAATACTACTTTGATTTCGAAATCTGATAATATTTTACGCAAAATACACATAGTGGAACTTTATTTTTTATGCAAAATATACCTTATATAGCTTTGTCAAGACAATTCCTTTTTACAATTTTAAGATAGAAAGATCTTATTTTGCAGGTTGATGGTGCAAATATCAAAAATGTGATTCTTTCATTTAATAGCAATTCTCTGTAAGCACTTGAACTATTTTGGCATGCATGGTAATGAAATGTCTTGAAATTTATAGCACATTAGCACATCACTTGAGGAAACTTGTTTTTGATGAAAATATCGTTGCTAAGGCAGCTGATTGGCATTGCAACAGTCAGCAATATGTGCCAAAATGACATTTTTGACAGTTTTCACCCTGACTATATCGTTTTGCTTTAATGACAAACAGTATGCCATTTTTGCATATTAACGTTCTCTCATGAAATGATTTTAAAAGATTATGGGGATGATCTCCGTTACCATGGTTACCAAAATCGCTATTTCGTAAATTTTGAAAGAAAATTTATGATTATGCATGAGAGTACATTGTACACTCTAGGTAATAAATATTTTTAAAATATTGCATCTCTCTCTGAATTGGCCTCTTGAAACCATCTTTCAAGGATACCATATGGCCTTTGACTTTGACCTTCGCAATCTTTGTCATTTTTCAAGGTCAAATCCTTTTTTAAATGTTTTCAAGTTAAGATGGGGTTTTCGTTAATCTTTCCAGTTGCAGAGTTCTTCTGATGACACAGGGTTTGATTCATCTTGTATGTTGTTATTTAATTTCGATGAAATTTAATCAATCGACAAATAACCATTGCCTTGAACCTTGTCTAATGAACAAGTTTCAAATTAATATTTGTCAATATTTACTAACGAATAGTTATTTTATTGCAATATCTTGCTAGAGTATTTTTTTTTCTTTTTTTTTTCTTTTGAAATTGTTTATATATTTGGAGTAATTGATGAATCTTCTCCGTATAATGAGCTTTATTGCCAAACTGATGACATTTGACCTTGAAATTGACTTCAAGGTCACTCGGACTTTTTATTCGATGATTTGATGTCTAGGTAGTTTTTTAATGCAAAATTAGATATTAAATAAATGTTTGGCATGTGGCAATGCCACAATACGTTGATACATTCTCCTACAATGTATTGTGACCTTTGACCTTGAAAATTTATTTCATGGTCACATGATTCATCATAATTAAGTGTCTTGTTTGCAAATCACAAAAACGGCTATTTTTTGCTTAATGGAAAACACCTGAGCAACCATGATCCCAAAACATTTTTATTTAATTTTTCAAAAGAGGGCGGCTTAGTTTTCTCTTTGTGTACCACATCTTGTCTCTATGTACAGGTATTTTTGTTTGCTTTGTTTCTAAAAAATGGTTAAAAACTGACGGTTTCCATGGCAACCAAGACCGATCAAATGTAATCAAGTTCATTTTCTCATTACTGAAAGTTAAATTTGTATATCAAGTATCGGGTAAAGTTTAGACCATGCGTGCCACAAAGCCTATGTAAAATTACAAGTGCTTACAAAGAATGGCTAGTAATATGATATTTTTTAAGAAAAAAAAACATTGTTAATCTTTGTAATTTGTTTTGCAAAATATTGCTAACAGGATTAATAATTTGTAACTCCTTCAACAGTATTTAAGATAGGACATTTTTTATATTAGGTTTATCATGCATATATCAAAATTTGCATGCGATTTGGGATTTTGATTTTAGATAACATACAAAAAATATTCATTATTGAAACTTGTTATTTTTATGCACATTTTGCTTATTGGAGGATCATTTGTCCGGAAAACTCCCCGTTCTTTCAGTACGAAGTTCTTATTTTGAAGGTTGATTTTGTATTCATAAAAAATGTACATGCTACCTTGATTTTGATTTTGGATATTTTATGGAAGAAGCATATTATGCATTTTATTTAATTATCTTTTTAGAGTCACGGAACGTTTGCCTTTCTAACCCGCTAATATAGGAAAAATTAAAGGATATTGAGTGAATGTACATGTGACAAAAACGCACACAATACATAGAAAACTCTATCAAGGACAGGGCTTTTATTCCTGACTACCATAGTATCGCCTCGTAATCTTAAATATCCTAAAACCGCTACACAGATGGGCTTTCATATTTATTAGGATTGTTGTTTAAGATAAAGGATATGTGCATGAACTACCGTCATATTAATTAATTAATATTCATACGAATTGGGACGTTAAACATTATATGTATTGTTTTGAGTACTACGTAATATTATTAATACAAATCAAGACTATAGAGTTAAAGAAAGTTACATTTTAGTAAAAATTGCAAAATATGATGGAGAATAACGGCACTCAGGAGTAATTCTGCTTGCAAAATCGGGTCCAATCCATGACAATCGTATAAAAACATTTTGGGAAAATCGAAGAAAATCATGTCTTCCTCACAGGACAACGTTACCTACTGTGTTAATTTCATAAGTTAATTGACGACTTGCTTTGCTATATACAGTGTTTTCAATTTCTCAGTGGTTGATTTTATGCTTATAAAAACTCTCTTATTGCTGTTGGCATGAACCTTTATATAGAAACTTTTGGATATATGCTATCACTTCTAAATGGCCTCAGAATTTAACAACGGAATCATATCACAGTCCAGCCCGTGATGCAGTTATTTTATCAAGATTTTCAGTGGAACAACTTAAGTTGTAGATACTAGATTATCGTAATTTTTTTCACAACACATTTAGAACAGTACACTCAGTTAAAAGGTTTTATTGCATGTGCAATTTCTAGAATAAGAGACCAAAGGATTCAAATTCATGCTTACATATAGAATTTCTTTTTTCCTATCATATTTGGTTCAATTTATTTTTTTTTTATTATTTGTGCAATCGATTTCATTGTTTTGAGTTAGTGTTTCCTGTTCAAGATAAACATGAAAACTATGGGATAGATGATCAGAATTTCATTTTTTCGGGATTGATAAAACCCCTCTTTAAGCTCCTATCTTCATTACTAACTGCAGTCAAAGATGGCTTAAGCAGATACATTGTATAGTGAAAAAGTATACTCACCCTTAGTGGGGTGAATCAGATATGGATTCTCAAAATTAAAGTCTATGTTCAGCTGAACTTTACCACTGTAACAGTGTCAAAACATTTAATTTTTCCACACTCCATTCTACTGACTCGCATGATAAGTCAAAATCAGTACTCCGGGATTTAATACATCAGTCTTTTTGTACTAAAGCGTGAAAAAAAGATATTCATATTTGGTGGAGGTACGGATGGGCCTATTTTGTTGAGTACAGTTCTTTGTAAAAATCAGAATTAACCGTTACATGACTAAGACAAAATAATTTACCTTTTCATTATTTTTGTTGGTGTTCGATATTACTAAAAGTAAGTAGGTTTTTCCCAGCAGAACATGAGATCTCAGTAGATTAATTACTGATTTGTTCAAACCAGTGGAATAAATTTTCACAATAAATACCGAAGCAACAACCAAAAAAATCATAAAGATAGAATACTTGGCAATATAAGGATCACACACAGAGAGAAATAAACAGAACATAATACAAATGCCACGAAAAAAACACTAACGGTATAACAGGAGTGTCATCAAATGCTCAAGTAGGGTAAGCATTACCTGCTCAACATGTGACACCCGCCACATTGTAAATGAAAAGTCCGGTGTAATAATATCAAATAGGCGATTTTCATATTTACGGGATGATCGCCATTTTAGCATGTTTTTCAAAGGGATGTACTCGCTAACATCCGACAACCTGGTTTCGGTCTCATTAGGTATAGGGCCGCAAGTCTCGTACAATTTTAAAACTTCCGGGATCAAAAATTGTAGCCGGAAGTTACATTTTGAACAGAGATATATGAAGTTTCAAAAAAAATATGAACATCATAATTCTCAGACGTCATGTTTTGGCGGGAAGCGTTTTCGAATTGCTAGACTGACGAGTCTGTCTCAAATCCGTGGAATATAACGGATATAGAGACAGATATAGACAACCGACCGAAAACATTGTATCTTTTGATTTTATTGGTTTGCATACAAAACACTTTTTGATTGGTTAGTCTATATTTAAAAATAACTTCTAGAGGAAACCCCTTAATTACTTCCGGTCTTATCCAAGGTAAACAACTGGCATCGTTTCAACTGAAGGACCCAACAGACAGTTAAAAAAGAAGCAAATAGATTAAAAACTGTGTAACAAATAAGTTTATTTAAATCGGGTTACTATTTTTGTTTTATTTGAAACTGGCTGTCTTGTTAGTTTTGACATTGTGACGTCATACAGTGGAATTTCCACTTTTTTCGATTTGTCTTCATCTGTCCCTTGAGCGTAACAGAGCAAAGCGTAGTGAGCCAGGGGGCAGCACTAGTCAGTCTATCGAATTGCCTGTTCATCGTGGATTCTCGTGAGTCACATGACGAGACTTACAGGCCCTATAGGTAGATAGACTGACTAGTGCTGCCCCCTGGCTCACTACGCTTTGCTGTTACGCTCAAGGGACAGATGAAGACAAATCGGAAAAAGTGGAAATTCCACTGTATGACGTCACAATGTCAAAACAAACAGGACAACCAATTTCAAATAAAACAAACATAGTAACCCGATTCAATTAAACTAATTTATTACAAAGTATTTTAATCTAATTGCTTCTTTTTTTAACTTTCTGTTAGGTCTTTCAGTTTGTTTACCTTAAATACGACCGGAAGTAATAAAGGGTTTTCCTCTAGAAGTTATTTTTAAATATAGAACAACCAATCAAAAAGCGTTTTGTATGCAAGCCAATGAAATCAAAAGATACAGTTGTTTTTCGGTTGGTTGTCTATATCTGTCTCTATATCCGTTAGATTCGACGGATTTGAGACAGACTCGTCAGTCTAGCCCTATAGGAAGATAAGTAAATATTCACTTTCGAAACTGATAAGATTTTCACTTTAGTAAATACCCAAATAATTTGAAATAATTTTTCTAAAGACAATCAAGATATTACCCCTACTCTGATTATTCGAACTTTACTGCTGCCCCTCGTTACTATGGGACCGTAAAACAGACTGTCGGGTGAGTAGGTTACTCCCCTTTGTTGAAAACGTAATAAAAAATGAGTCAAAGTCAGGACAAGAAATGGATATGAAAATGGTCTATTCGGTATTTGTCAATCCAGTAACACTTTGGAATCTATTAAAAGGATGTCGATTTTCTTCGTGAAATAGATACATGCATTGTAACGATCCGTTTCGATAACTAACAATATTAAAGTATTTATAAGGTGGTTAATACTCTCCTTACCAATCTTCTTTTAACAGTTTAGTAAAGCGGACAAGCACGGCATACATATTCTCTGTGACTCACAATAATTAACTTTTGGTTTCGGTCTCGTATGTGGAATATAAAATGCTTGTATTTATTTTGTTTGTTTGTTTTTTTTTTTTTTATTCCTTTCAACAAAAATACACTGCTGATGCTTAAGCAGTATACATATAAACAAAGGTTGGTAGGTACTAATTTATAAAGTTCTTTGTCTATTCACCACCTTCATTGTGTCTTCAACACGTACAAGCACGGATCTCTTTAGTTGATGCATTTTTCAGACATGTTGAAAAAATGCCAGTCTTAATAGGTCTCAAGCTTCACAGGTGAAGTGAAAAATTTCGACTTTTCTGTTTGCTAAGCAACGGAGCATATATATAGAATATTGCTTAGCATAAATTTTTGAAAGATGTTTATTCACTACTTGTTTGACTCGACTATAATATGTAATGTAATATAGCCAGTAGGAGCTCCTAAATGACATCAACATAGGTATGACCACTTTCCCCTGTATTTATTCCTTCGGTGGACCACCAGTTTTGCAAATTCATTTGTTCGCATTAAGAGCTGTTTCAACAGACCGCTGTTAGATACATAGATACACTGTCATTGTGTAATGGATTAAATGGAATTTTTATACTTCTTCATGCCAATTTCAACCATTTTATTCGCAATTTGAAAGAATGTTGGTAGCTTTTGACAAATTTTGAAAATGATCATATAATTCGAAACCTAACATTTTAGCACCATATGAGGAAAAAAAAAGAAATAAAAACTAACTGCAATTTGCAGGTGCTAATGTTTTACATTCTAAACCCCAAAAAAAAGAAGAAAAAAAAATGGATGTGTTTCTTGGTGTTCTTTAGATATTATATCCTACCCACAAGATAAGAAAGATTTATTTGAAATTCGTTTAGTTACAACAATAAACATAATCTCCATAGAGCTTTTTACCTAATATAAAACAAGTACATGCATAAATAAGACACAAGTGGTATACATAAAACAAAATAAGCAATCACAAGACACACAAATAATAAAACAATATAAGCAGTTATAATGCAACTCATGACATACAGATAAGACAATGAAGCACATAGCACATACAATACGGGACTTTCGAGATAGGAACTCTCGTGTAATTGAAGGCGGAAACGATCTCCTCGAATACCAGTGAGAAGTATAATCGGAATCCAGTCCTATTGAATATAAATATATACCACCTAAAAACAAATTATTTATTAAATGTGTAAATGGCAAAGGATGACAGTGATTGTAAGAGCACTTTGCCAGTTTAATTGATGTTTGTTGACAATCCCGCACCCATGACCAAGGAAGACATGGATGTAGCGTTGCTCGACAATTAGCAAAGAATTCCGCTTAAACCGGTGCTAGGGGCCGTCTTGAACTTACTATGAGGTATGAGCAAAGCTCATTGTTGAAGGCCTCATGGTGACTTCAAGATGAAGAACAACAATAAAAGCGTTGTTCCTTGGATTGTTTTTTACCATGTATTTGTAGAGACTTTGTCTCATGTGCATTTACTCCATATCCTTTTATTCACCATATATAATTTGTCCTGCATGACAATTATTTATCTAAATTTTAATTGAGGAAAAACAATTAATCTGAAGCGCTACAAATCGATTAAATATAAATCACCCTTGGCTCAACAGTGTTCATTAATTAGTGATTCCATCTCAAGGTATTGATGTATTGATTTTTTTCGCATAATACACAAAAATGTTGTCGGAATGAACACGACTCAAAATTCCCGTATTGATAAATAACAACAACAGCATTTAGCTTAAAAGGAATGTCCATGCAATAAAATCTCTGTAAAATGGCTTAAATGTACCCATATCAAGGGTACAGATATCACGGCTTAATTACGATAGTGCTTTGGTGATAAATCCCAATCTTCACGGATATTAAGCAAAGAAACACAAAAAAGGTTATTGCAAAAAGCCCCAAATTTCATTTTGCCTCTTTCCATTTCCCTTATTTTTCTATCATTCTAATATTTAGTATATACAGTCATGTTCCGTTCTTCTCGGGATCGTTTTGTTCCATTAAACTCTCGTGGGTTGGGGTACATGGTGAGGGCAAGATTATTTTTTTCATCTCAGGTGCTGGTCACAGAATTCATTTAGCAAAAATCGGAGCCAATTAAAAAAAAATAAATATATCCCAACCCTCACTCCCCCTCCTCTGCCTGAAAATCGAATGGCCCGTGCTTTCGTGGTTAAATATCTTGAATTTTTTGGTTCTGCTACGCATCAAAATAACAAAAAGATGCTGTCGCTATGAATTTTTAATATCAGTTAAAGATGAATGAATCTTTAATCACAATTTTCTAGAATGTAGAACAAGAAACGTAAAATAATACTGGAACTCTTCATTTGTTTCAATTTTTTATCATGTGTTGAAATTTTTTTTTGTTGCTTTGCAACGTCTTAGCATTGCTTTTGCCAGACTTCAGAAAGAAAATCATTTATAACCTTTTCCGACCGATGACATACAAATGTAATTGGTTTGCAGGTGGCTATGAGTGTCATATACTAGCCCTGAATGGTAATTATTTGCACAATTATTGGCATTTTGAAATGGTTGCTAGGCAACAAAGGGCTCGCGTAAACAAAAGAAAATGTCATATTCTGAACACTCAGTATAAGGGTTGTCAAGATACGAAATAAGTAATAATTTGAAGAAGGGGCCAAATGGTCCTTATCATCCCTACTCCTTTAAAATTATATAACCAAATCTTTTCCTTGGGTACACACTCATTTTTTTTTAACATCGGGAGGTCAGGAAAACGTCTAATTCCTGTCGAAATTGTTGCGGACGAATACTCAAATGTATAATGCAGGGCAAGCTAACATTGGTTTGTCTAGTGGAATATGTTTTAAGTAGAAATTTGCAATTTCTGACCTGAATGTATTGAATTACTTACCCTATGTACTAAAATTGAACTGAGTCATTCCGTTACCATATTACAATATTAAATCTTTTGTGTATTTCAAGAGACCCCTGATGAGGCAGACTTGAGACCACAAAAATAAAGCAACTCAAAAAAAGAATATCATCTGTTTCATCTATTTCCGAAAAGCTGCCGAAACACACTGGTGTAGGTTCCAAGAAATGAATGTGCATGGCTGGAGGGCACCTGCCTTTTTAACAAACGAGTTAATTATCATGTTGTAACGCAATAAGTTCGTTTTTTCGTCAAAATGATTAACAAGATAAGTTTTGCATTATAACGAAATAAGTTTTGTTTTTCCGAGAAAAATATTTCGATTTCGCAATAATGAGATAATTATTGCGTAATAACGCGATAATCATTGCATTCAAGCATGGGGAAAGGTGCCTCTGCAATGTTGTTGTCAATGTCATGTACATGTTATAAATTTGTACAAGTTATTACTTGTATGAAAATATTGTACAAGTAATTACTCGTACAATTTTTACTTAATAGCAATAACTTGCACAAGGACATACATTCATAGTTCCTTTTGAATTTCACTTTTCTACTTTCCTGATAATGTGAACTAAAATAGTTCATTGGATAGGGTGAACAAAAATTTTAAAAAATGCATGGACTCCGTGGAAAATTCATGCTGTTTGCTAATCTGTTTGGTAATTTTTCTGATGCTTACAATTATTGACTAAATTGTCCATTTTCTTGAGCCAGCCTTAACTAAAATTGAAAAGTGATCTTTAAGTTTATAATGTAACAAAATAAGAATTTACTAAAACAAAAATGTATAAAATCACAACTTAATTTTTAGTGAGCTTGTAATGTGATTATTTCTGAAATCGAATTACAAAGTGTTGATAGTATTTGAAGTGTAAGGATGATAAATATTGAAATCAAATCAAATCAAATCAAATCACAATGAAATAATGAAATTATGTGGTAATAATAATAAAATGACCAATTCACTAATATCTTGATATTTACAACAGACGACAGCGGCTATAAGAGTACTTTTATGTCAGTTCATGGTCCCGCATCTGGGAGTAAAAAACATGGGGTTAGTGTTGTTAGCTTTCTAGCAATGAATCCACAAAAACCGATTGAAGACATGGAATATTACCGTATAAGAGGTTATTTTCGGGGGTACTTAAATTTGCTTTTTTCGAAGGTATTGTGATACCACGAAAATTGCATACTGCGAAATAAAATTTAATGAGATCAAATACAGGATAAGATAAGAAAACGTGAATATTTCATTCTAAGAAAATAAAATCGAATAACTTTAGAGGAATCGCAAATTTTCGACCAGCAAAAATAAGATTTATATGAAGTGTTAGCCACTTATCTTTGTTGTATGCCTCATGATGAAAAATAAAGGGCTAAGCCGAGCGCAGCATGATATGACCGCAGCATTTCGACCACTGAAATTTGAACAAGTATAATTTCAAGTGGACACAATAAGGGGCTTGACAAAGTAATTAGCTGGTAACAAAATGGGAACATTAAATTTAGCCCTTTTGATCCATTGAAGCTCTGAAACGTTAAGAGTAATGCCAAATTTGCTGCTGTACAACTGAAAGCTTTCATCAAGAAGAATCCAAAGAAAAACAATCCAATCGAAATTTGATAAAAAAATAAAGATTTTACATATTTTGAAAAATTGCAATTTTGGTTCCTTTGAACCATTATAGCTAAGAAACGGTGAGAGTTACGTCAAATCTGATGGTATTCTACTGAAAGCTCACAACAAGGGGAATCAAAAAGAAAAAATCCCATTGAAATCCGATGAAAAATAAAGATTTTACATATTTCAAAAATTAGTAATTTTGGTCCCTGTGAGCCCTCATATCTCGGTAACGGTAAGAACTACAATTAATCTGTTGGCATTGTACTGAAAGCATATAACAAGAGGAATCTAAAGAAAAAAAATCCCAGCCAAATCCGATGAAAAAAAAATTAGGAAATGAAGTTTGTGGCCAAAATTAAAAGTGTCTACAGACGACGACGACGACGAAAGCAACAAACCATTATACGACCTCAAATTGTTTCCGGTCGTTTAACAAAATAAAAGCATTGTCCTATTGCTTGGTTTACGGTTAAATAACTATGCATTGTTTTGATATTGCATAACGTACATTTACTTCAAATCTCTTCCTTAGTTTGGGTCGACATAATTAATTTGCTTAAGTAGTATAATAGCTGATTCCTAAAGCTTCAGAAAAGACTAACCTCACTGCTTGCGTTTTTGCAAATGGTCCCAGATATAATAAAGTTTGAGTAATTCAACAGATGCTATTTGCCATAATAAAGAGTGAATCTAATTTAATTCAACTTAATTGAAAAATAAACTGCTAACTCCTGTTGGTGCCAGTACGTTATACATTACTAACTACATCAAACTTCACTAGTTAGCAAAAATTTATGCCATGAACACTTAATTTATATCATTGTACAAGTTATTACTATTTTTGTTAAGAAAATTGTACAGGTAATTACTTGTACAATCCAAATTGTACAGGTTATGACTTGTATGATGCCATCATACAAGTTATTACTTGTACAATATTTTCATACAAGTAATAACTTGTACAAAATAATAACATGTACACAACATCCAGTGATTTTTTGAAGTTACATTCTTATAAGTTATATTTATTATGATAATATCAAAATACCGAAGTTATTGTAAATTTATTTTCTGAATATGGCCATCTCGATAACTTGTCTAATCAGATCTATCCAAATGAGCTTGAAATTAAAGAAACAACTGAAACACCTACTTCAGCTTCGTACCTAGATCTACGAAGATGGACTTTTGAAATCTAAGCTATATGACAAGCGTGATGATTTTGATTTCCCCATTGTGAACTTTCCCTTTCTTAGCAGCAATATACCTACCTCTCCAGCCTATGGAGTGTACATTTCACAGTTGATTCGTTACTGTCGAGCTTGTAGTTTGTACAGTGATTTTTTGAACAGAGCAAAAACACTGTCCCAAAAGCTGCTTAGTCAGGGATTTGTTCAACCTTTGTTAATTTCATCCCTCAAGAAATTCTATGGCCGTCACCATAGCATCATTGAAAGATATGACGTGTCAGTATCCCAAATGAAAGTGGATATTTTCAGCTAGATTCACGTCTTCCCGGATTTGACTACCGACTTTGACATTTTCCCGGATTGAATCACTCACAGTGTGACGGGTGCTGTTAACAGAGTAGGACATGCTTACCCTTCCGGAGCACCTGATGTCACTCTCAGTTTCACTGGAGTTCACACTGTGAGTGCCTTTGTTCTGAATGTTGTGGTTTCTGGTACTGTGCTTTGTGTCTGTCTGGCGTCATTGTTTTTCTGTCTAACGTCATTGTTTTCTGTGTTCTCGTTTTTGCCCTGTCTTTGGACTTCGATTTTTGTGAATTTCACCCCTTTGTTCCTTCGGTATTCTACTGCCGTTGTTTGCAGATAAAATCAAAACATTAGAAATCCAAGAATCGAAAGCACGAAAATACATATACATTAATTTTATTGTTTTTTATTAACTAAATTAACATTAGATGGCCTATATGAACAATAAGATATGACTTAATTTCAATGATAATGCGATGTTAACTATTACTTACAGTAGAGACTCAGCATGTGGTCAAGGGGCTCTGCAAGCAACTGTGTTGCGATTATAAGCGATGAAGGGATATGGAGTCAATGCACATTAGACAAAGTCTCTAAAATACCTGGTAAAACAAAACAATGGAACAACTCTTTTATTGTTTATATACACATGTGTTTAACTGACAATTATTATACTAGTACATGTATATTTACAATATAGCGTGGGTGGGTGATGATAGTAGGTTTATACGATTGGATTGGGGTACTAACAAAAATTGCCGAACAGAATGGTCAAGAGCCAAAGTCAAGGAGGCAAAAAAAAACAAAGCAGGTGTACTCAACCAGGGTGGGGTTATGACAAAAATTAGCGAATAGAATTGTCAAGAACCAAAGTCCTACAGGCAAATTGACAAAGTATGTGTCCTCGACTAGCAAAATTTTTAAGAGGAAAAATGATAGTTTTGTTCAGATTTCGGAAACCAGTTTCATTTCTCTCATCATGGTGTTAAAATCTTAGGATGTCCTGCGGACAGAGGCCTCGGCAATCAAGACGATCTTCAAATATTATAGTGACTAAGTCTTTATCGGGAAAAATGGGGTTTTTATTTTAGGGTCACAGATTTTTTAAAGTCAAGCAGCTCTGTCATTAGCTGATTTGGCTTTTCTATTTAGATCTTATTAGTTATTTGTTCTCTATCAGTTTTTCTCGTTTATTGGTTTATGAACTTTCAAATATTTTGATTTTACCTGCAGCGAAGAGACTTAAGCTGTCAAAATGTGCATATGCAAAAACAAAATTTGCAATATCTCCGGCATTTTGTTATTTAGATATATACTGGTAAACGTACAAACTTACAGGTTGCTCTCTGCTAGGATAAGCGTTTTCAAGGAGGAAACATCTGTGGATGAGGATATTGTGTTTTTTCAAGACGCTTCTTTTCGCATTTCCCATATTGCTCAATAATCACAATATGGTGGCCGTTGTTGCCCCCCCCCCCCCCCNCCCCCCCCATGTATGATAGTTAGATGGGGATTTTTATATTTCATGTTATCACTATGATAGGGTATATTGTATTGTCACCTGATGATATTTTTGTAGTGTTCTTTATAATTATCATATGTTGTAAATGTTTACTTCATTTGATCTTGATCAGATCATCAGATCTCATCATTTTAAATGTCCATTTTCAATTAAGCTAAGTATTCTTCTTTAATTGAATGAGGACAATCAATCAGAGCTTTTTGTAAAGATTGTGTCATAAGGGCACCTTTATGACTTTTTAATTTTCTTATCATGTGGAGCGTTATCTTTTTCACACTCAATTAAATATTACTCATATCTAACTTGTCATATAGTGATTAGTTCCATAGAATTACTGACATTCCATGGGCCCTTTCATGAATTGAGTGGATTCAAGGCACTGAGAGTGATTATGGCGGTAGTTGGAGTGGTGGTGGACGCCACATTATTATAACTAGAGGCTCAGAGACTGAGCCTGTATCGCTCACTTAACAAAATGCTGAACAGCAGGGTTTTCGATGTTATTCTTGGTGGCCATGTTCTTTATCAGATTGAAATGAAATGAGCAAACTTTGTAAAAGACCTTCCATACATCATTCCTGTATAGTTGGGTTGAATTTGCTTCAGTGGTTTTAGAGGAGTTGATGAAAATGGTGTTTTTTCAATAGGGTCCAATGTTTAATATAAGTTCTTCGCTGGCGGTCATGTTTTTATATTGATTGTTATGAAATGCGCAATCTTCGTAAAGGACTTTCCATAGATAATTCCTGTAAACTTTGGTTGAATTTCCTTTAGTGGTTTTAGAGGAGTGGATGAAAATGGATGAAAATGATGCTTTCGTTACTGTCGAGCTTGTAGTTTGTACAGTGATTTTTTGAACAGAGCAAAAACACTGTCCCAAAAGCTGCTTAGTCAGGGATTTGTTCAACCTTTGTTAATTTCATCCCTCAAGAAATTCTATGGCCGTCACCATAGCATCATTGACAGATATGACGTGTCAGTATCCCAAATGAAAGTGGACATTTTCAGCTAGATTCACGTCTTCCCGGATTTGACTACCGACTTTGACATTTTCCCGGATTGAATCACCCAGTGTGACGGGTGCTTTTAACAGAGCAGGACATGCTTACCCTTCCGGAGCACCTGATGTCACTCTCAGTTTGACTGGAGTTCACACTGTGAGTGCCTTTGTTCTGAATGTTGTGGTTTCTGGTTCTGTGCTTTGTGTCTGTCTGGCGTCATTGTTTTTGTGTCTAACGTCATTGTTTTCTGTGTTCTCGTTTTTGCCCTGTCTTTGGACTTCGATTTTTGTGAATTTCACCCCTTTGTTCCTTCGGTGTTCTACTGCCGTTGTTTCCTATAGGGTCAAATGTTGATGGGGCAGATATGCAATTTCTTAGAATATGTGATTTTTTGTCTTTTAATGGAATTTAAAATCCTATTTTTGCAATCCTTCGTGAGTATGCTAACGTATTTAGTGTAGTTTTGCTGTTTCTGAGCTATAAGGGTTCAAAGAGGCCAAAATTTCAACTGCATAAAATCTGTATTTTTTACACGGATTTTAATGGTAATTTTTTGTTTCTCTCCTCTCTTTTAAAGGCATGACAACGGATTTGGTTAAGATGTTGCCGTTAATTCAGAGGGGAAATGACAATTTCTCAGCGACAGCGTCAGCAAGTTTTGTTTTTTTAAACGGATTTATATGGGATTTTTCTTTTTTGTCAGTTTTGAAACATTTGGTGCAGATATTGCCGTTTCTGAGCTATTTTTCTTTTCAATTCTCTTGTAAGTTTTTTTTATTATTTTCGAATCCGTTTGGAAGAGCTTTTACTGTTTCTTGTGGAAAACTTTGAAGTTTTGGACGAAACCCCGATTCAAGAATCTTTTTTACTTACAACTAGGATGATCCTTTCTTTTAAATGTCTACGAACTTTTCAGTCGCAATTGATGTTAAGTTGCTACCGGAAATTACCGTGATGAAAGTGGAGGTTTGAGGTGCTATAAAACCGGTTAAACCAACCATTTTTTAAATGTCTGTGCAAAGTCAGAACCATTGCGGTCGACGTTTCTTCGGTGGTTTCCGTCGATTTGTATTTTTGTCTCAGTGAATTCGGCCCTTGACAACTCCATTCCTTGTGTTGTGCGCTTTTGAAAGCATGTCAACAGATTTGGTGTACATTTTGTTCCTGAGCTATAAGAGAAGAAGAGGCAAAATGGTAATTTCTCAAAATATGTGATTTGCTTTATTCAAAATGGATTCAATTTGATATTTTCTTTGTATTCCTTTCATTGTCAACTTTTGTAAAGCATGTCAGACTCGACAGATCTGGTGTAGAAATTATTGTTTCACAGCTTTTACGGGTCAGAGGGTCCAGAGTTGCAATTTTTAGCTCACCTGTTTAGCTCACCTGGCCTAAAAAGCCATGTGAGCTTTGCCATCACTATGCGTCCGTCGTCTGTCGAACGTCGTCCGTCTGTCAACAATTTTAAAAATCTTCTCTGAAACCACTGGGCCAAATTAAACCAAACTTTGCCTGAATCATCCCCAGGGTATGATTTTTCCGCCGGCCGACAACATGGTCGCTGGTGCTGAAAATAGAACATAGGGGTAAATTGTAGTTTTCGGCCAATAACTCGAAAAACTTACAGATATGAAATTAGAAGTAAATTGATAAAATGTTTTCCATGTTAAAATCTACTTAGCCTTGCAATTTTGAGGAAAACCCATGTCTCTGTCTGCTTCTAAGTATAAATCTTGACAACTATGAAGGGTAGGGTTATGAACTTTGCATACTGATGTGTCTTTGGTTATCTCACATCTTCCATGAAATAACTAAATACCGAAGTTACTGTGAATTTATTTTCTGCATAAGCGCATTTCGACAATTTCAGTCTCTTCAGTGCAGATAAAATCTAAACGTTTGGAAGACCATAAAATCAAATATGTTAAAAAACTGATAGAGAACAAATACCCAAAATTATCTAAATGTAAAGCCAAAATAGGCTAAGGACAGAGGTTTGCGTGAGGGAGATACTCCTTAGTTTTCAACAAAATTTACAAAAATTTAGATATTGCAAGGTTCGAAATAAAATCGGCTTTTGGGTCAGCACAGAAGTACTGACTACTGTCTCTTTGACATAAATTGTCCGTTTGATTGCCTTTCATTCAGTTTACACCCGAGTTCATATCTCAGCAACTGTACATGGTGGGACCATTTAGCCTTGCATATATCATTAAATTTAACTAAGACATCGAAAATTATTTTGTCAACATTCTCGTAGTGAATTCCCTCAAACGTGCCACAATGATGCGCAGTTTTAAATCATACGAAAGTTTTTTTTGTTTTTTTTTTATTTCAACTAAACAACAAAACATACTAGCGACCCATAGAAAAATCTAAAACCCTTAAACAAGGTATATGTAACAGAATGTAAGAGCTTTTTTCCATCCGATGAATAAATTATAGACTTGTTCCTAAAAGCATGAAATTTTTTTCTAAAAGGGAGAAATAGTATGCCAATGGAACTTTAATTGACCGGAAATATGCGTTTCTAGGTACGCCATACTTAATTGCTACCTATTAATAGTTAAATAAGAAGATCTTCTAGTGTAATTGACATTGGTGGTTCTAAATAGCTGTTAAAACATATGCACATATATTGAATTTCTAAATTCATTGTATGGCTCTGCTTAAAGGTAAGGTAGTATAATAATTAAATATAATATGTGTTTTTGTTTTTAATTTTTTTTGTTTTTTTTTTGTTTTGTTTTTTTTTTCATCTTATTGTCATATACTACTGACTGTTATGATTTATTTATTGTATGTTTATTTTATGCTCCATCAGTGGGTCGTTGATGGAAGAAAACCATTTTTCTTCATCTTCTTTTTCTACTTCTTCGTCCAACGAACATAAGAAGATCGGGTATTCTAAAGTAGATTTAAAGAGAATATATCTAGGTATTTATGATGGCTACATGTGAAAAAAAACCATTCGTAACAGTGTAAGTGCCAATATTTTGAATCAGCACTTCTTGGTAGTTTTATATCCATAATATAAAATCCAAAGTACAATATGAAAATCGTTGTGTAATAGTATTTTCTTTTATACTTATATAACCTTCCGAATGTAAGCATTTTCTTGTATTATTTTTTTTATAAAATAACATTAATGGTTTTATACGT
This sequence comes from Modiolus philippinarum, assembly GCA_002080025.1. Taxonomy (NCBI): domain Eukaryota; kingdom Metazoa; phylum Mollusca; class Bivalvia; order Mytilida; family Modiolidae; genus Modiolus; species Modiolus philippinarum. The sequence goes on along the minus strand of MJUU01048531.1, from coordinate 9,243 downwards.
AACCGAAGTTTGAGTGGGGTAACCTAACCTTACGCTAAAGTGTACTGCAGTGGTATTATATTATTATATCACCATGGTATATAAAAACCCACTTTTTATTGATTGCCTTATTTCACTATTAGTCCATGGGCTGGAATAACCCCCGTGCACCCCTTCCCTTCCGAACCCACCCATTTTTTTAAGTCCGTATACACCCCCTCTTCAAAATAAAACATATTAACACGAGCATAACCTGCACACACTTGTGGAATTTGGCCCATTTTTAGACCCGCCTACAAAAATTTTGGAAAATTTCGTTTTTCGTTCAAGTTTTTCTTTTAGTTGCGTCAAAATGTTAACAAAATGCTTTCCAGTTATAAAAACGGGGTATCAAATGATTGCTTATTGTATGAGCTTTACAAAGAAGCCAGGTTTTAACAATTTCTATGCCTATAACGTTCCATAGCGCAATTAAACGTACCCCTACCCAAATGAAATATTGACGAAAAAACTGATATTTTCATTGAAATTGCGTAAATTTGATGGTCTAGAGAACCTGAAGTGCATCTCAATTCCAGATTCTGAAAATTGTTTTTAGCCTTTCAATCTATTTTCTTCAATATAAAACATGTTAAGACGATGTTAATATATTTTAAATGACCAAAATTTTATTTTCAAATAGACCAAATACATGGACCTTTGAATAATTTCGTTTTTGAATAAGTTTTGTCTTTCATTTGCCTAATATTATTTTTTAGTGAACAAATATCATTTAAAATAGGTATCAAATGAAAGCGTGTTATATTTGCTTTACAACCATTACAAATAATGGCTTCTTTTAGGTAATATAAACATCATACATCAAAAAAGCTTACCCCTACCCAAACAAATTAACTCTAAAATTGTTATTTTTTTGTCTTTATTCGCATAAAAATAATCAGAACACGCAAAATGTGTGTTGTATATGATAATGTTACATGGATAACATTATGATTTGGTATTTTAACAGCCATTTGTCGACTTAAACTCAATATTTTGCCCGAAATTGATGAAAAATGGGAATTTTTAACATTTTAGAATTGTCCAAAGTTCACTGTTAAATCGTTATATATGCCAAATCTGGAGGATATATCTGCAGATATGCCTATTATTTCTACCAAGCAACACATTAGATGTCTTAAAGCATTGTTTAGAAAAACAATGAGTGTTTAATGTGACTCTAAATACCGAAAATCTTACCCCAACCCTAACAAATTTTCCCAAAAATTGCCAATTTTTTGTCAAAGTTTGCATAGAAATAACCAGAACACGTAAAATGTGCGTTGTATATGACAATTTTGCATGAATAACATCATAATTTGGTATTTAAACAGCCATTGGAGGACTAAAACTCAATATTTCTCCCAAAATTCATAAAAAATGGGAATTTTCAACATTTCAGATTTGTCCATAGTTCACTGTTAAATCGCAATATATGCCTAATCTATAGAATATATCTGCAGATATGCCAATTAATTGTTCTAAGCAATACATTAATTGTCTTAAAACAGTGTTTAGAAAAACAAGGAGTGTAAAATGTGACTCTAAATACCGAAAATCTAGCCCAACCCCAACAAATTTTCCCTGAAATTGTCAGTTTTTGGTCTATGTAGGGATAAAAATAACCAGAATACGGAAAACGTCTGTTGTATATGACAATGTTGCATGAATAACATCATGATCAGGTATTTTAACAGCCATTTGTGGACTAAAACTCAATATTTCTCCCAAAATTCATGAAAAATGGGAATTTTCAACATTTCAGATTTGTCCATATTTCACTGTTAAGGTAGATGGGTACTCCAAATTTTTTTCCATAGATTCTTTTTATTTTTACAGGAAAGTTTCCTTATTATAAAAGCATTGAAATGAAAAAAATTAAAAGGGGGTCACTTGGCTTGTTTTTAAAATACCTGATATCAAAATAATCAAATATTTCTAATGAATTTATGGGGAAAAACAGGTATATTGTTGATTTCTTTAAAACTATTCGATAGATTTCTTTCTACTTTACACATGTGTTACACCCTTAAACACACTTCCAAAAAATGTAAAGCAAAATGGGGGTCACTGACTTTGTTTTCTTGATAAATTGTGAATGTGAATTTTCATAGTGATATCTATGTAAAATATTTTTATCAGAATATCTCCCTTCTTCAAAAATCCTCTTCCAATTTATTTAATTATCAAGTTACCATATCTCGTCTAATTAGATAAGGACATGTGAAATCAAGTCCATGTAGGTCCTTTGCATTTTGTATTATGGGTATAATATTGATTGATTCATTACAAATAAAAATATTTGCATGTTTAAAAAGCAGATAATACCATAACAGCATAGATAACAAATTCAAAATGACGGAAGACTACCGATCTACCTTAAATCGCAATATATATCAAATTTATAGAGTATATCTGCAGATATGGCAATTAATTGTTCTAAGCGATACACTAGTTGTCTTAAAACATTGTTAAGAAAAGCACGGAGTGTTTAATGTGACTCTAAATACCAAAAATCTTACCCCGACCACAACAAATTCTCCCCAAAATTGTCGATTTTTTGTCTATGTAGGGATAAAAATAACTAACACACGCAAAATCTGCGACGCATATAGCAGTGTTGCATGAATTCTATCATCATTTGGTATTTTAAATCCCACTTTTCAGCTTAAACTCAATATTTTGTCAAAAACTGATGAAAAATGGGGATTTTTAGCATTTCAGATTTGTCCAAAATTCACTTTTAAATCGTTATATGTGGCAAATCTGTAGGATTTATCTGAAGATATGACAATTTATTGTTTTAAACGATATATAAGTTATCTTAAAACACTGATTAGAAAAACAAGGAGTGTTCACTGTGACTCTAAATACCGAAAATCTTACCCCTACCCAAACAAAAGTAAACTTAAAAGTCCCCAAAATATGTCTTTCTTTACATATATATGAACATAGCATGCTAATGTTTTACTTTCTTTGCAAAAGATGCATTTGATATATCGTTATATGTAATTTTAACATCAAATATGGATAAACTTGAATATTTTGGTCGATTTTCGTGAAAAATTGGGATTTCCAGTATTTCAGAAATTTACGAAATCCAATTCTAATTGTTGATTAACTGCCCATGAACCACTAGCATGATCTTATTTGTGACATAAGTCGGTCTTTGTGTATTTTGGTGTTTTAAAATGATATGTCATTGGACCTTTATACAATGTTTAAGCTTTTCAAGCTTTTTAAGCTGAATAAAATGAAATAAATTGTGTTGAATATGTGTGGTAAGGGGTAATATGTTTGTATTTTATGAGACTGTAGTTAGTCTAAAATGTTTAAAAGCAGACTTTGTAATTGCTTACATATCATGAAACGATATTAAATCAACATTTTTAAGTTACATATCAATTTCATGAAGTATTTGAATCTCAAAGTCAAAACAGCAAAAATTCTGAAAAACGGAAAAATCCCATTTTGCATAGAATTTCGAGCAGAAGAGTCGAAAAGAGACCTCTTAAAAAGTTGAAACCAACTAATAAATGATCTTCTGCATGTCAGCTTAAGTGAAATAAACACTAGAAATCCCATTAAACATTATCTTTTTATCATTTAGAGCCTTAATATTTCAAATTTTCCCCTAATTTTGAGGGGGAGGGTTGCTAATTTTGACATTCCTGCTCCTACATTATGTCTGAAACTAAAATTTGTGCACACAATGTCTTGTTAATATTTCATAGATCATTATTAAATCGGCCTATATTAAATATATATTCAGGTTTTACGATCCTAAAGTCAGAAAGTCGAAATTGTGAAAAAATCTTAAAATCCGAAAATTTCCATTTTTCTAAAATTCTATACCAAAAATCAAAATTTTATGGACTTTAATGGTTTTATTTTCAAACATTGTATCACACCTGATAAGTTAGGCATAAAAACTAGATCAAATGACGAGGGTTGTTTATCTGAAAGGAATTGACAGCATGAAATTGTCATTTTCGCAATTTTTTGCATAGGAGGGGTACATTTTTTGCACCCCCAGATCATAACAATGGCGTAAAGTGTCCAAACTTGTGTTCATTGTAAATAATATTAATTCATCTTCAATTTGTATCAAATTTTAGTACATATTACCTATCGTTAAAAAATTATGGAGCTTAAAAGATGAAACTTACGTTAAAACGAAAATACAAGAATTTCTGATGGTGAACTATAAAAGTGGCCCTATACTGTCTATGCGTGCAGGTTATGTTCTTGTTAACATGTTTTATTTTGAAGAGGCGACATAGAAAGACTGAAAAAAATCGGTCCGGTTAGGAAGTGGGGGGGGGGGGTGCACGGAAAGTGTTTCCAGCCCACGGACTTTATCAAATTGAATTTTTTTCCAAAAACGTTTCGAAACAAAAAAAACCCATTTGTATAATGCAAAAAAATGTTATTAAACATTCGATGATTAAAACATTAAATGGTCAATACTTCTTATCATCTATCTTTTACCCAAGTACTATATGTTTAAGAAGGTTTTTTCCTGAGAAGCAGTTTTATTTTAAAAAATAATGTGCTTTTTTTCAAAAAGTCCAGTTACAAATCACAATTGATAAAAACATGTTCTTAAGGGAGTGTTTACCTTTTTCTACACATAAAGATTTTCTTTGTGTAGCCAATGTTGATCTTAAAAGTTTCCAATTGTATATTTCAATATTATTTTTGCGATAATATTTGATAGATAAATTCATGAATTTATTTCTTTTTGTACTTCTTCTTCGTCCAACGAACAAAAGAAGATCGGGTATTCTAAAATAGATTTAATGATTGATTGATTGATTGAATATTGTTTAACGTCTTCTCAGCAATATTTCAGCTATATCAAGTCGAGAACAAGTTTGTTAATAAATAATTCTTTTGGGGTATGGAAAGGGTCAGGGGACGGGAAATTCTGACTGCCACTGGAAAAGTAATGTGAAATCGAAAAGAGCGGAGAATTTAGCCTTGTAGCCGATCACCTACGGACCACTCAAAAAAGCTTGCTACAAGGGTTCTTTCACGTGCAGGAAGTGTGGCATTTCTTCCAACACGTGGACCTGAGTTTACATCCCATCCGGAAGATGGGTTATGTATTTATTAATCCCGCACAACCACGGAATGGGTCCTATTTCTATATCCCGGGACCCTCGGGGTCAGCCCCTGTTAAGGAGGGGTCACACGCCCCGCAAGCCGGAGATACTAGGTCCTATTTCCATATCCCGGGGTTCCCTCGGGGTCCTCTGTTATAGGAAGACTCATACCCCAAGCTCAGAGGATGCTGCGGGCCTATTCATAAGCCGGGACCGCGCACGGCGGTGGATTTAATTAGAAATTATCTAGGTATTTATTTCTTCCATCTGAAAAGGATGTATACGTGTGAAAAAAAAAACATTCATAGCAGTGTTATTTCCAAAACTTTGAATCAGCACTTCTTGGTAGTTATATATCCATAATATAAAATCCAAGTACTATGTGAAAATAGTTGTGTAATAGTATTATGTTACTTTCGTATTTTTGCGAAAAACTTGTATGACCTTCCTAATGTAAGTGTATTCTTATCTTATTTTTTTAATAAAATAACATTAATGGTTTTATATCAATTTTATACCTCGGTACGTACGAGTACGTCACTGAGGTTTGAGTGGGATAACCTAACCATACGGTAAAGTGTACTGCAGTGGTATAATATTATACAAAAATGTATATCAACATAATATATGAAAAACCCACTTTTTAATTAATTTGCTTAGTTCACTATCAAATTGATTTTTTCTCTTAAAAGCTTGGGTTTATTTTTGAAAATCTAAAATTAGTCAGTCGTTTTTTTCTTTATTTCTTTACTACTTTATTTCCGAAACAAAAAAAAACGATTTGTATAATGACAAAAATGTTTTTAAACATTCGATGATTGAAACATTAAATGGTCAATACTTCTTATCATCTATCTTTTATCCAAAAACTATATGCTTAAGAACGTTCTTTGCTGAGAACCAGATTTTTTTAAACCAAATAATGTGTGTTTTTTCAAAAAGTCCAGTTACGAATCACGATAAAAATGTTCATAAGGGAGTATTTACCCATAAAGATTTTCATGTGTAGCTAGTTTTGAGTTTCCATTTATACATTTTAATATTATTTTTGCGATTATGTTTAATAGATAAATTCATAAATTTATTTCTTTTGGTATCATGTCGAAATCTAATTATATTTCCAATCTTAGCTAGTTTTTGTTCGTGACAAAAGGACATAAATAGTCTTGTACTTGTACACGAAATTGTTTTCTCATGTGTACACTTTCTTTATAACAATTATCTAAATTTATGTAAATTCTATACCATAAGGTTTAGCTCCGTCCTTAGCTATAATTTATTTTATTGATTATCCGGATTTCGTTTTGTTTTATGCATTTTGAATATTTTGTGAAGTTATGGATTTTCTATATTTGGGTTCTAGTGCTGCTGATGAGGAATTGATTTCCGAAATGGCTATACAGCTCATTAAAATTTATTGCAGGTGGGATTAACAAATGTGTTATGGTCTCTTGTCCATTTACTTTATATCCTTTCGTCAAATTGTTATATATCATTTCAATGTTTTAGAAAAACTTCGGTATTTTGTTATTTTTTATTTAACGGAATTAGCTCTTAATTTATAGACACTGTGGCCCTGTCCCGTTTGTGGCATAGTTTTTCTTATTTTCTTCTGTTCGATCCTTTATGCAGTTGGTTTTAATCTAAAATGTATTTAATATGTAATGTTACGTATTTCCAAATGTCTGTCAATTATTTCATTCACAAAAATAAATCCACTATTTATCCAGTTTTGCATTATAATTTTTTTTAACTAACCTTTTATCCAAGATTAACTGTTTTTTTAATTTCACTTACGTTATTATACACTTTTAACCTCGTTCAAACAATTGTACATTTGTTAATTAAAATTTGGTAATTCAAAATTTGCCAAAGCAGTCACAATTTTCTTTTGTAAAGTTCATTTTCAATATTAAAACGTTATTACCAAACCTGTTAAAATAGAAAGACCAATCTTCATCAGATTAAGACTAGAAGATTTCTTGTAACATCTTGATTTTTAGAACCCCTATTCGTTACTCTATCATAATGGTTCTTTTAAATCTATATCGCTTTTGCTATTCAACATAAATGTGACTTTATAATTGTTTTCTTTTTTCTACAAAGGTCATGTTCGCGATATATGTAAACTGTGTAATTATCAAAGTTTGGACTATCAAAATTTAACCAATATTGTAAGGTTTCTCTTCTTTCCCAGGTTTATCATCAATTTTTCGTGTTCACTTTCATAAATATCCCAATACCCCAATACTTCAATCAGAATACCCCAATACTTCAACCAGTTAATCAATAAAGTTAATAATTATCTCTCTTTTCAATATTTGAGTTTCCAATCTAAATTCCTTCTGTCTTGTTTCTGTTTTAATTTGAAATCAGAAAAGCTTCCAAAAATTTTTGTAATATTCAACGCTAATTAAATAATTGTTTGTCCCGTAAATCTTTATTTGAGTTCATTTTACATTTGAATTTTGCGTGCGTAATTGGCAATAATTTCTGCAGCTATTTGAAAAAATACAATTGAACAGAGGCAGAGGTCCAGCCATTGTTAACTTTCACACGAATTTATATGAATATAGATAAGAAAAATAAAGGAAATTTTTACCATATAACAAAGGCGTCATTGAAACCAAAATGTTCAGGTTATTGATTATTATGTTCAAATTCGAAGTATCGAATGCTTTAGAAGTCAATAAACAAAATTGCACCTGCTATATTGAACTTATCTTTGTAATCTAAAACTTATTGTATCTGTCTACGATTATATCCTGCAACAAAGCTTCGTTATTTTAATTATTTTAAAAAATTTAGGTGTTAATTAAGGTAAAATACAATGTATTGCAGGTCTGTAGTTTGTTAGTTATAAACGTTCATTTTTTATGTTTTGAAAAAGGTAACTCAGTTTTACTTTGGTTTGACTTATAAATTTTAACTTAATGAAACCTTACGTTTTCCAACGCTTTCTATAAAAATGGGCACTCAACCCGTCGAATTCTAATGATGCTTAAATACGTGAAATATATTAGAATAAAATTTTGAGAAATATCTAATGATGCTAAATTTATGAAATATATTAACCTAGTTTTTTTATAAATAAATGTTTTGAATTAAATTAATATTGCAGGGGCAATCTTGAATATGTAAAATGATAAAATACGTGATATATATTTAACTTTAATTTTGACTAATTTCAAAATATCTGTTTATTAAAATTTTAGCTTATTATATTTCACGTATTTAATCATAATTAGATATCTCCGTTCTTCGAACAGATTGCACCTGCATTAATGAAATGAATTAAAATTGAAGTGTTCGAACAATGGAGATATGTAATGATGCTAACATACGTGAAATACAGTAAGCCAAAATTTTGCTAAATATTTTGAAATTAATCAAAATTTGGTTTAAATATATTTCACGTATTTTGGCTTAATTACGTATCTCCGTTGTTCGAAGAAAATTGCACCGGCAATTTTAACTCATTTCAAAACATTTATTTATTAAAACTTTAGTTTAATATATTTCACGTGTTGAAGCATGAATACAGAATCCTTGATTGTTGTATAATTTTAATTTATTCACAGCAAATGTTATAAGTTGTGATATGGACATCACAATGATGACTTCTCTCATCATTGAATTTATAATGTATATTACAATTTTGAATACACTGATGGCGATTTTGTCATTATTGATGCATTAAATGCATAAAGTGACTTCACCATTTCACTAAATATTAAAATAATATGAGATGCATTTTCACAGTTAAATGCATTATGTCGTAATTTGCACTCAACCCGTCGAATTTTGGATTTTTTTTATAATTTGAATTTATTCACAACAAATGTAATAAGTTTGATATGAATGAGCTTACTGTGTACCCGAAGTTGTTTCTTCTCTTGTATGCAGATGATACAGTTCTTGTGTCAGAGAGCAGTGATGACTTACAAAATATGCCTAATGATTATGCTAATTACTGTAATCGATGGCAACTGAAAATAAATATCAACAAAACAAAAGTTCTACTTTTTTCAAAAGGAAGTATTCCTAAAAAACTTAAATTTTTTATACAAAACAAAAGTAGTTGATATGGCAAAAAGCCGTAGGTTTTCAAAAAACG
>MJUU01048529.1:0-23593 GCA_002080025.1 Modiolus philippinarum | reverse complement strand
TGAAATGAAATGAAATGAAATGAAATGAAATGAAATGAAATGAAATGATATGAAATAAATAACTAGTGAGAATACATGAACCAAAACAAAAACTGAGAAGTCTTTGTGTGTCATCCAAAAGATGGGCAGGATGAGTTGACGTTTTTTTTTTGTCAATCGATAATTCCCAAAACTCAGCTAAAAGGTGGAATAAGCTCCAAGGATCTTCTTGATGAAGAAAATACTAGTCGTGTAGAAAATCCATATATAACGTGTAAAAACAGCGACAAACTTAGAAATCTTATTTAATCCTCAGGATAAGCATGTAAATATGCTTATACAGGTCTTGAAAAATAAATTATATGCGTCTGAAGATATTCTCTTAATTAGCTTCGATTTGAAAGAAATGTACACTAATCTATCCCATCAAGAGATGATAAATGCAGTTCGAAATGCATGGCCTGTCATTGAAAAATGACATACCTTTGCCCCCTCTGCAAATGATAGTAGACTTGCTACAAATTGTACTGGAAAACAACGAATTCACTTTTAGCAACAAAAACTTTAAGCAAAGAACGGATGTTCCGATGGGTTCCTCTTTATCTCCAGAAATAACAGATATCACTGTTTACGAAGTTTTGAACAATAAAGTTAAGAACTATATGCATAAAGATCGAATATCCAATCTGTATAGGTACAGGGATGATGGTTTCTTCAACTTTGAAAATGGTAATCAGAAAGACATTGCCGATTTTTTCCAATATGAAAATCAACAGCATCCTTTATTGAAATTCACATACGAAGCTTCATTAGATAACCTACAGTTCTCAGATATTTTAATGTTCAAGGGATCAAGATTTCGAGCAACTGGAATACTTGATATATCCACTTATCACAAACCCACCAAAACTTATCAATACCTACAAAGGTCATCCTGTCACCCGTCTTCTACTTTTAAAGGTTTGATCAAAGGGGAAACAATTCGATTCAAACGATGCACTAATAACGGAGCAGATTTACAACAACAGTACAATACTTTTAAAGATCGCCTTTAACTTCGCGGATACAAAGAACATGAAATTGAACGAGCTTTTCATGAAGTCTCACTTATAAACAGGGAAAATACGCTGAAATGTAAACAAGATAAAAAAGTTGGGAACGAATGTCCACTAGTCTTTTCTACGAGATACACACCTCGAGCTAAACTACTTAAGAGAACTATTTTAAAACATTGGATGCATTAAGAGCAGATGAAGAAGCAAAACTCCTATTTGACATTAAACCAATATTTGCATATCGGAGACACAAGAATCTAAAAGACATTCTTACATCAGCTATATTAAAGTGAAAATATCGATTAGTCCTAAAAAAGGTGTAGAGCCCCTAACATGACGATCTTCATATTATATTATTACTTGTCAGATCTTACTACTGTATAACAATTTGGCAGGGGCTCCTGATGTTGAACATGGCCACGGCCAATTAGCAAAAGTCTAATTAGTCGAAATAGATGTTCGAAACACTTAGTGAACTCGAATTGGGGTGCCGGGATTGGAATTGATCTCGTTTTTTTGTAAAACATAACAAAGTTCTTCGCAAGAAATAATAATGAAGTAAAATTTTCAAAACACTTAATTGTTTTAGTCATTTTTAAAGAGTTAGTTTACACCGCAGACTAAAAATTTTATACCTTTTTAATGCTAAAAATTCATGAAGTTTTTGCTTTTCGAATTATTAAACTCCTTCGAAAGGATTCGAAAAGATGTGAAATCTTCAAAACAGTGAATTGTTTTTATCGTTTTTTAAGACTGAGTTTAAACCAGTGATTAAAAATCTTACTTTTCAAACTTATTCTATGCTAAATTTGACGACTTTTTTATTTCGCAACATTTCAAACTCCTTCGCAAGGATATAGTCAAATAAAATTTTTAAAACACTATATTTTTTTGACAATTTTTTAAGAGTTAGTTTAAAATGCAGACTTAAAATTTTACTTTTCATACATTTTTAATGCTAAAATTCATGAAGGTTTCGCTTTTTGAATGATAAAACTCCTTCCAAAGGATATCATAATGTAAAATTTTCAAAACAGTGCATAGTTTTTGCCGTTTTTAAAGACTGAGTTCAAACCACTTCCTAAAAAAATATTTTCATACCTAGTTTATGCTAAATTTGGTGATTTTTTTATTTCACAACATATCAATTTCGAAACAGAGTACACATCAAATTATATAAATCTAAAATAAAAATCTTTGCTTTAGAGATTTGTTAAATTGAATATTTTTTTAAAAAACTTAGTCTAAAACGGCGGTATTCACAACTTTTACTGGTTAAGGTGAATATAGACAGTTGAGATCGAATCCTCCCATGACCCGCGAATCTGATATCCATTCACACACTAAAAGTGTCACAGGCAAAACTTTATTTGATTATTAACTTATAATATCAATATACATATAATAAATGAAAATTACGAAATTTGAATTAAAAAAGAGAGAATTATAAGCGATAAACAGAATATACGATTTTGATTGGTTTAACTAAACCCTAAATACCGTTTTCCGTTTCTGATTGGATGAACGTAAAATATCAAATAGCGATTTCCGTTTCTCGTTTCTCATTGGCTAAAACTATGAATAGCGTTTTCGGTTTAAACTAGAATTAGCGATACCGATCGGAAACTATTGGTTTTCGTCGGAAACCCCTAGTTTCCGTTCAATTTCAATCGGAAACTAGCGTTTTCGGCGAAATACTTTGTATAGCGATCGGAAATCCATAGTTAACATGCGGTAAACAATATTTTCAAAACACTTCACTTTTTTTGGTAATTTTAAAGAGTTAGTTTAAACTGCAGACTAAAAATTTTACTTTTCATACCTTTTTAATGCTAACATTGATGAAGTTTTTGCTTTGCGAATTATAAAACTCCTTTGAAAGAATATAATGATGTAAAATTTTCATAAGACTAAATTGTTTTTGTCATTTTTAAAGACCGAGTTTTATCCGCTGATTAAAAATCTTACTTTTCATACCTATTCTATGCTAAATTTGATTTTTTTTTTATTTCGCAACATATCAAAGTCCTTCTCAGGATATAATGAAGTCAAATTTTCAAAACACTGAATTGTTTTTGTCATTTTTAAAGAGTTAGTTTCAACCGCAGACTAAAATTTTTACTTCTCATAACTTTTTAATGCTTAAATTGATGAAGTTTTTGCTTCGCAAAATATAAAACTCCTTTGAAGGGATATTATAATGTAAAATTTTCAAAACACTGAATTGTTTTTGTCATTTTTAAAGACTGAGTTTAAAATGCTGATTAAAAATCTTACTTTTCATACCTATTCTATGCTAAATTTGAAGATTTTTTTTTATTTCGCAACATATCAAAGTCCTTCGCAGGATATAATGAAGTAAAATTTTCAAAACACTTAATTGTTTTTGTCATTTTTTAAGAGTTAGTTTAAACTGCAGATTAAAATTTTACTTTTCATACCTTTTTAATGCTAAAATTGATGAAGTTTGTGCTTTTCGAATTATAAAACTCCTTCGAAAGGATTTTATGATGTGAAATTTTCAAAACAGTGAATTGTTTTTATCATTTTTAAAGACTGAGTTTAAACCACTGATTAAAAATCTTACTTTTCATACTTATTCTATGCTAAATTTGATGACTTTTTTATTTCGCAACATTTCAAACTCCTTCGCAAGGATTTAGTGAAGTAAAATTTTCAAAACACTATATTTTTTTGACAATTTTTAAGAGTTAGTTTAAAATGCAGACTTAAAATTTTACTTTTCATACATTTTTAATGCTAAAATTCATGAAGGTTTCGCTTTTGGAATTATAAAACTCCTTCCAAAGGATATTATAATGTAAAATTTTCAAAACACTGCATAGTTTTTGCCGTTTTTGAAGACTGAGTTCAAACCGCTGCCTAAAAAAATATTTTCAGACCTATTTTATGCTAAAATTGGTGATTTTTTTTTATTTCACGACATATCAATTCCGAAACAGAGTACACATCAAATTATACAAAAATAAAAATCTTTGCTCTAGAGATTTGTTAAATTGAATATTTAAAAAATAAAACTTAGCCTAAAACGGCGATATTCACAACTTTTAACTGGTTATAAAGGTGATTATAGTCCGTTGAGATCGAATCCTCCCATGACCCGCGAATCTGATATACATTCACACACAAAAGTGTCACAGGCACAACTTTATTTCATTATTAACTAATTATATCAATATACATATAATAAATGAAAATTACGAAATTTGAATTAAAAAAGAGAGAGAATTATAAGCGATAAACAGAATATACGATTTTGATTGGTTTCATTAAATCCTGAATACCGTTTCTCGTTTCTCATTGGCTAAAACTATGAATAGCGTTTTCGGTTTAAACTCGAATTAACGATACCGATCGGAAACCCCTAGTTTCCGTTCAAATCAATCGGAAACTATGGTTTTTGGCAAAATACTATGTATACCGATCGGAAACCCCTAGTTAACGTGCGGTATGCCTAGTATTTCGCACAAAACCCCTAGTTTCTGTTCGAAATACTAGGTATGCCGCATTTTTGTTACTATCGCGTTCCATAAATACACAAACCAAAACAGAGACTAGGAGTCTTTGTATGTCATCCAAACGATGGGCAGGATGAGTTGACGTTTTTTTTGCCAATCGATAATTCCCAAAACTCAGCTAAGAGGTGGAATAAGCTCCAAGGATCTTCTTGATGAAGAAAATACTAGTCGTGTAAAAAAATCATATATAACGTCTAAAAACAACCAAAAACTTGGAAATCTTATTTAGTCCTCAGGATAAGCATGTAAATATGCTTATACAGGTCTTGAAAAATAAATTATATGAGTTTGAAATCAAAGACCAACCGAGTTAGAGTTTCAGGATATTATATTATCGAGAACATCTTTCCACTGAGGAATTTGACCATTACAATTTGAGTGACACGCAACACTACAGTTGAATTTCATTGTTGCAGATAAGGCCCCATTTCGATGAATTTACATCTCGTCAGTGCAACTCGAATCTAAAAATTGGAAATCCGATGCCCAAATATTTCTCCCTTAGAAGGGTGAATTAGACTAGAGATTGGCTGGTAAATTTCCTGCCCCTACCTATTTGGCCCCGTGGTTGATTGATCTCGCTGGAGCAGCTGGGAGAAAAAAAATCCAAAGTTCCATATTATATGTCTACTCTACTCTACTCTATGAAATGAAATGAAAGAAATAACAAGTGAGAATACACAAACCAAAACAGAAACTGAGAAGTTTTTGTGTGTAATCCAAAAGATGGGCATGGGCAGGAAATTTACCAGCAAATCTCTAGTCTCATTCACCCTGCTAAGGGAGTAATATTTCGGCATCGGATTTCCAAATTTTAGATTCGAGTTGCACTGACGAGATGTAAATTCATCGAAATGGGGCCTTATTTGCAACAGTGAAATTCAAATGTAGTTTTGCGTGTCACTCAAATTGTAATGGTCAAATTCCTCAGTGGAACGATGTTCTCGATAATATAATATCCTGAAACTCTAACTCGGTTGGTCTTTGATTTCAGACTCATATAATTTATTTTTCAAGACCTGTATAAGCATATTTACATGCTTATCCTGGGGACTAAATACGATTTCCAAGTTTGTCGTTGTTTTTAGACGTTATATATATATTCGTCTAAGTAAGGGGAAAACAGAGTGCCAGAAGTGAGAAATGATTAACGGATTCACCATCCCTCTGCGGAACTTGTATGCTAATGTAAGATTTACAATCAAAGCTAAAACATCGCAAACTTCCCTGATTATATATAGTATCGGAGATCCACAGAAGTAAAACGTATATGAAAAATTAAGACGTAGATTCGATAATATTGTATAGAAAATATTTCCAAAACAAACCACAAAAATTACATATTAGTTAATGGAAGTTGTTCCCGCAAAGTTATCACAATAAACGCATTATATATTACAAAATTTAGATATTTTATGTCTCTTTACAACCATTTTTCGTTTCAGCTACTGGGTTGGTGAATATAATTTTATCACAATAAACGCATTATATATTACAAAATTTAGATATTTTATGTCTCTTTTCAACCATTTTTCGTTTCAGCTACTGGGTTGGTGAATATAATTTCGGACTAACAGTCCGGTAGCAGAAGCATCAGCCCATTTGTACATTGTAATAAATAATAAAATACCAAAGTTACTGTTAATTTATTTTCTACTTATGCTCATTCTGACAACTTATGTCTCTTCAGTGCGGAAAATAATGTTAATGAACTAATATAGGATATGGAGTAAATGTACATGACAAGATCCCTATAAATACATTGTAATATCAAGCAAGTGGAACAACGCTTTAATTGCTGTTCTTCATCTTTAAGTCTCAATGAGGCCTTCAACAAAGAAAAAAAAACACTCTTACCTCATAGTAAGTTCAAGACGGTCCCTAGCAGCGGTTTGAGCGAAATTAACTTGCAAAATGATGCACAACGCACATCGGTGTATCTTTGGTAATGGATGTGGGGTCGTCAACCAACATAACATATCAGGCAAATCACTTTGAAAATTCACTGTTAACCATTTCCCGACAAAGGGACCAATAGACAATACAACATATAAACGATCACAGGGCACTCATCGAGTTGATTGTAAGATAACTTAGCAAAAAGAAAAAAAAAATCGGGAGATATGGGCAATATTTATATATATGGCCAGAACAATAGATCAATTTTTACAAAACAAGAAAGCAAAATGTTGTTTATGAGTGCATTCTCACATGAACAAGTACACAATAAGTGACAAAATATAGAGAGCATACACCTCGAGTACGGGGAATCTTTTTACTGAGTCTACACTGCACAAGAGACAAACTCTAAAGCTGATAGAGAACAAGTAGCCAAAAATATCTAAAAAGAAAAGCCAAGTTATCTTGATTTTAAGTACCTTTTATAGAATAGGTGCAGGTAATATTGTAAATCTTAGTTGTGAAAATATCTGTAATTAATTTGACATGTTGCATTGTTTCATATATATGGCTTGTCTTTGTGAACGAAATACAGAAATTTTCGTATATAATATATAAAAAGCAGTCAAACAACATAATTCTAACTTTTTTTTTCTGAAAGGATGGTCGCTGGTCATTGTTAAATATTTTATGTCATGTTTTCGGAACTCTGTTTTTTTTTTTTTTTTCAATGACCCAGCAAAGAAATAAAATTCACGACTAAATGGCTATAGTTCTTATACGGAAATATTGTTTAATTGCATTCGGCCAGATGTTTATTTATAGACAGTTTATAAAAAACAGAAAAAAGGCAAATGCGGAAAACGTTTAAATAATAAAAAAAAAAATACCTACAATTTGACTGCATTAGAAGAAAAGACGTTTCACTTCTGCAGAAAAATGGTCCTAAACGTCGCTTAACGGTACATTTAAATGACGCGCTGTAAGTTTTCGCCATTTGTTTTTTTTTTTCATGCATGTTTTGAAAATATCTTTTTTCCCTATTCCGGTGACCCCATGTTATTATTTGATTGTTTTGTTCAATGTAATAAGAAGTCTTTTTTCTGAAAAAAATATGAACAAATTATTATTGTCAGTTTTTCTGATATATTGATTTTGTTATTAGCATGGAACTTGATTTTTAGGCCTAAGCTTAATGTGGTGCTAAAATAATTTCATATTTTTTTAATCTTATTGAACTCTTCAGTTTTAAAGGTTATCGAAACACTGAAAGAAAAGCAGAATTCGCCAACGTGTCACACAGAATTGATACATTAAAGTGAACACAATCCTTCAGATTTTGAGGAATACATTACCTTATAAATCGAAAACGAGGTCGGTGGCTCCCTCTTTTGTATTAGTGAAAATAAGAGGGCGTCTTAATATCTACCAATGGACTAAGTTTTATGAAATTCTTATTGTCAATTTTAATAGTGAGATTCATCTTTAATTGAATTTTGAGCCCTCTCTCAAAATTGTATTCACTTGGAGTTATTTTGTCACATGCATTTATTGATAAACAATGTTCATGTTAAAACTACGAAAAAATAAGAAAAATGCATTTTCCCGCCATTCTTTAAACATTGTATCCCTAGAAGAACAGCGGTACCCTACCAATTATTTCGCTTAGATAACTTCTGTTTTTATATGTTTAACAAGAAATATCATTTGTTTGAAATCCTAGTTGTTGTAAAATTGAAAACCTTAAAAATGATTGTTTGATTTGGTTCCGTGTTTCACTACAAATATTGTTTTTTATCATATTTCTATTGAATATCAAGTCAGCTTATTTTATTTTGTTAATGATAAATAAAAGTAGTGTAACTCTAAAAAATGTTACCAAACTTTAAATAATATTTTTCTGCAACGTTGAAGACTTGGAAGAAACTTTCTTTAACGTTCATGCTGTAATTGACAATGTAAAATTTATGTTTCTCAGATAGTTCCAACAAGTTTCGTTCAGTAAGAAAATTCACATGTGCAATGTTTTCTAAATAATGTAAATTCTTGTGCACAACATGTTTTCTATATTAATTATTTTCAAAGCAAAGCGATGGAAAAACCCTTGTATTGTTGTTTTTCATTTTAAAGTCATCAATATCCCTTCAACAATGATAACTGTTCATACCTGATAGTAAGTTCAAGAGTGCCTCTAGCACCGCTTTGAACGGAAGTCATTGCTAGATTTCGAGCAATGCCACATCCATGTCCATTTACGATTGGATCAGGGATCGCCAACACAAATGATACATTAATATGGCAAAGTGTTTTTACAATTGCTGTCATCCCTTGCCCAACAAAAAGACTTACAGACGACAATCACAACACTAACACAACCACAGGGTACTTATCGGGTCAAAAGTAATACACCATATCTAAAATGTGAATATCGCAAATCTGTTTCACTCATCACATTTTATTAGTAATAAATCATGCATGATGTTGAAAATAACGTTTTGATAATATTTACTAAGGTAATGAAAAGCTTCTATGAAAACAAACATGATGATTCAAATTAAATACATCGATTTCATTTCAATTATAACAAAGCTCTAAAGAAAAAAAAAATTCTCAAACTAGCTCATTAATGAGAAAGAATAAAATCGGAATATCAAACAATAATAAAGAAATAAAAGATAAACATCACTTTTTCAGACAAGATTCAATATTATCTTCCAACCAATCAATGCTTCTAGATATTCATACCAGGCAATTGCAAACATTTAAGCATCAACTCTAAAAGGTGTATTGGTTTTCATGTGACATTTAAATAGCTCTTGGTATAATTTATACATAATGTTTAGTGTTCTCTTCACTGTCAATGCATTAAATATCTGTTGTCTTCGGCAATTTACTTGTATCTTCGTCATCACTGTCACTTGGCAAAGGATCGGCTTTCTTAGTGAAGTCCACGTCAGCGTAGCCGGTTCTATTTTCTAAACCTCTAATCACAAACTTCCTGCCACTTGGAGTGTTTTCAAAGACAAGATCAGCATAAACAAGTCCATTATTGTTTCTTTTCTGGAATAATATTGAATAAGTTTATTAAATATGCATACAGGAATACGCAATGCCTTCAACAGTACGCTAATACAATAATTTAAAATGTCTAGATAATGCAAAGTTTACACATTAATATGAAAATGGCACTGCCAAAAAAGCGAGCTCAGCTTCCCTACCTTCCGTCCTTATCGAATTCCTTTTTCGATTTATACAACTGTTTGAAGATGTCATAAATTGTCAAATTGCATGGTTTTTAATATAATATAGATTGGTGCAATATGGGTACACTGTGCAGTTTGGGTACTTCCACGTTAATACCTGAGCAATATGTATATAAAATTTATANATCAGCATAAACAAGTCCATTATTGTTTCTTTTCTGGAATAATATTGAATAAGTTTATTAAATATGCATACAGGAATACGCAATGCCTTCAACAGTACGCTAATACAAATTTAAAATAATTTAAAATGTCCAGATAATGCAAAATTTTCACATTATTAACTGACCAATCAAAAATATTCTAAAAATATTCTAAAAATACTCGTGCTCCGAATAAAACATGGTCGTTCAAATTTGCTCGGATGGAAGAGTTGTCAAATATGAATATTGCAAAGCTAGTTTCATCATGTGTTTATTTTGATTGAAAAGAAGTTTCAGTAAGAGTCTGCAAAAGGGATTACAAAATATCTTGCCATTTTTTGTAACATTTACTTCGATTTGAAACGACCACTAATACTGACTCCTGACCTGTATATGAAATGAGTGTAAGAAAAACAAAGATGAACAATAGATTGTCTTTGTGGGGGTATTTTCGTGTAGTAGAAATAACATTACGTACAGGCTAAGACGAATGAAAAAAAGACGAAAACAGCAAAAAGAAATGACAATACAATAGAAAAGAAATACCTGATGTTTCCTAGAAGAGAGCAAGTAATTGTACATGTCGAAATATCATTGTTCTTTGTTTTTGTGTGCTCTGCATTTTATTATTTATATTGATAATATAAAATACAATTTTTCCGATGTTCATGCAAATGCTTTGATTTCTATATACACTTAAGGAACATAAGCTGTCGAAATGGCAGTTTGAAGATATCAACATTACGGTTACTTTGGTATTTCATTATGTATTACCACTAGATTGTTGCCTCTGCTCATTAACTCTTAGTGCCCTTGGGTTTCGTAATCAGTACAAAAACCTGTCTTATTTTAAAAATTGCAATATTTTCTTTTAATTTTTGCTTAGATCTAACTAATATCTCGCTGGTGCACATATATGTCCATAGCTGACTTCTTGATTCCATTTAGATCTTACTGGTAATCAAACTTCAAAACATCTTCCGATTTATTTCATCTTTTTTTAATCTTTATCTACATTCAAACGATATAAGAAAACAATATTTTAGTATCTTCGGTTTTTCATTAAATTCTTTACTTTCAGGGGAAAGACCTTATAGTAATTCATCTTATTATTATTAAGTCTCGAAAAAGAAGTTTCGGGGGACTTATTTTGGCTGTGTTCCTTATGAAGTCTCCAAAAACGAAGTTTGGGGAGACTTAATGTTTTACTGTGTTTTTTTACTACGTGCTCCCAGGCGTAGTCGGGACTACATAATATTGCTCTGAAAAAGTTTGTCGAGCCGAGTTCTCTGAGATGCCTGGGCAGAATCAATTCAAATTTTAGCACAAAGTTGGATCACCAGTAGTAGATGTGCATAAAATATTTTTTGAAATGGTCGTTATTTTTAAAATGGCTGCCAATAAACGATCGTTTGCCGAATTTCGCAAATTTACCATCAAACATTCATCAAAGACTCATTTATCCTTTAACCCATGGGAAAGACTTTCATAAAACCTACTATAGAAGCGTTCAATGTGAATAGTGGAGAGAGATCTATCCAAAACAAATTTTAAAGTGGCCGCCATTTTCAAGATTGCCGACAAATACGCAGTGTTGTCTAATTGAAAAAGTTTAATCTGAATTTTCTTTGTTGTCATTTCTATGAATAATATCATAATTGGTCAAAAGGTTAATAATGATGAGTTCCACCTTCCATGAATTTTTTTAAAAATGGCCGTCATTTTCAAGATGGTCGCCCGTTCACGTTGAAAAACTATCCGATCAATAATCGCACAAATGCTTTGACAGATAAAACTTGGTAGAGATTTTTAAAATGTTAAAAACCACATAATCTTAACAAAATATGAATTCAAAAAGATCGCTGTTTTCAAAATTGCCGCAAAAAAAATGTAAAAAAAAAATCTACTGTATTTAATATCTTAACAACTGATTTGAAGAAATCAATCATATTTTGTTTATATTTTCAGAAAGATGAGAGGAATTTATGCAGAAAAATTTCCAGGACTTTTTTTATGTCGCCAAAAACGTAGTCGGGGTGACATTTTGTTATGTTATTAAGTCCCCCAAACTTCGACTTATCGCTTCTGCTGTGTTTCTTATTAAATCGCCCCAGAAAGTGACATATTGTTGTTGGTCCGTTTCTTTGTTATTATTTTTTATTTCTTCCAACTATTTTTCCGCCTATTTCGTCGGAAGTGTCGGGATAGAACTCATTCATATTTGACACAAAGCTGGACCACCATTAGGAGAAGTGTATGCACTATAAAAAAAATCACAAAATGGCTGCCATTTTTAAGATGGCCGCCAATTTAAGAATGCCTGTTTTTTGAACATTTTGGTTCTTTCTAATAAACAAATACGCGCAAATGAATGACAGTTTATGGAAAGCATGTGCCTATTGTTGTTCAGCTTCCACATAATTTTGGTTGTGATCGGAAAAACATCATGGCTACTGCAACCAAAAACAGAATAATATTGAACCTTAGGGAAAATACTTTCAGGATATTTTTTTCAGGAAACAGTTTCATTCAATCAAATGAATCTTGGCAGGTTAGTTGGATTACCTCAGTGTGAAGTGTAGCCATCAAATGGCCGCCATTTCCAAGATGGCCACCAAAATACGTCAAAACTTAGTTTTGCCGCGAAAATTGATTTCTAAGTAGATTTTATAAACAAGATAGAATTTGCTGCAGGGATGACATCAGTTATTGCTGCAATTGCAAATCTAGTTATGTCTCCCCAGACGTAGTCGGGACAACATATTGTTTTTTGTCCGTTTCTTTATTATAATTTTTTTTTTATTATTTCGATTTCTTTCTTCCAATGATTTTTGTCTGGCTTCGTTCTCAGAGATGCCTGGACAGAATTCATTTAAATTTGGTACAAAGTTGGATCACCTAATAAGGTTGTACCCCCACAAAAAAAATACAAAATGGCTGCTATCATCAAGATGGCTGCCTAGTTACGTCAACTTTTTGAATTTGTCGGATTTCCATGAAAATCATAAAATCTCAAACTTGCCTTGACAGAACTCATTCATATTTGGCAAAAAGTTGAATCACTACATGTATAAGAAGATCGACATGAAGCAAAAAAAAAAATGACTGCAATTTCCAAGATGGCCGCCAAAATACGTTATAATTTCAACTTTGACCGATTTGAACGAAAATTAATTTCTAGGTAGATTTTGTCGTTGTGCCAGGGGCGACATCAGCTATTGCTTGCAATTTCAAATCTAGTGTTTATTATTATTGTTCTTCCGTTTTCCGTAACGACTTTGTCCATCTAATTTCTCGGACACTATTTATCCAATCTTAAAAAAACTCACAGAATAATTGAGCCTATCCCGAGATATGCATTCAAATCTTTAAATTTTCAAAAAAAAGGCGAAGTTGCCAATGTGCTTTCGAGTCTTGGAATTTTTTAAATGGCCACAAAAAGGTTGTCTTTAATATGTGAGAAACGTAATGTGGAATCATCAACATTTTGAAAGGGTGTCCATAAAGCAGATTTTGGGTTTAAAAAGGGGATGTGGTCGTCCTATAGTAAGCCTACTGTAAATTAAAATTTTGAATGTGATTATCCCACAGCCTCCAACGAACCAATATTGTTGATTTTGGGTATGTCGATGAGCGGAAATTGACTTTAACATCACACTTTTGCATTAAATGTAACTCACAGTTAGCGTCTGAAGCATGCATTGCAGTTGCCATCCTAAATGATTTACCCATAACAATATGGTTGATGTTGGAAACGACGGCAAGCTGGAATAGACCCATTCCATCTAACCAAGTCTTCTATGTATGCAATAGACAGCATCTGAAGCATCCATGGAAGTTGTCATCCCAAATTGCATCATCCATACAATATGGTTGATATGAAAACTGTCACTTAGTTGCAATGTACTATAACCATTATATCTATAACACGACACTCATGCATAAAATACGGGATATACATCGCATCTGAATTAATAACGAAATGATAACAGGAACACTTACAACGGCCTAAACTACAATCAAATGCCACAATCCACATGGGAACTGCACAAGAAAAACAATAAAAGGACAAAAGACAAACGTAGACAACATTAGGAACTCGGGATAGCCGGACTTGGTACAGGCACTAGCAAGAGCTAGCGTTAGGGTTAAACCGGTTTATGGGTACCCAAACCTCCCCCTTCTCTATCCCTTTTCCATATAATATAGTAATCATACACATAAAACCCAATACAGATAGACTACTAACTCCAAGACAACAATTTTGAGAATGAAAGAATGAGACAAAACGTTATGTAGAAAGATGGGTCAAGGAGTGCTAAAAACGAGGGCGAGAAATGCCCATAATAATAAGCTTATTGTGAGCAAAACCATATTTAGATATTAAATGTTCATATCTTCTATAAAACTTCTTTAACGTGTTCAACAATTTACCAATTTTAGAAGTTTGGATATAATAGTGAGGTCACGTTTATTAAATTCGTCTAGAGTAGAAGAGACACGTACCAATCGTACTAATTGAGATATATACATCCTGTATGATGCAGATACAGGAACATCGCCGTCAAGAAAAGGAAATCAGTAATGTTGAGGTCAAACTGATCCCTCATATCAAAAGTTTTAGCTTTAATTTTATCGGGGCATGCAGTGAATTGCAGTTGTCATAAAAATGAAACATTCTTACCAATATGGTTAATGTGAAACATGATAGCACGCAGTAAGTGGTTGATGCGTAAAATGTAGGTCAACAACAACATCATGCATGCATTGCAGTTGTCATCACGACATGCATCTAACAGATAAATACGGTTGATGTGGGACATGTCAGTAAGCACGAATGGACTGTAACCATTCTTCCCAACCGGACACGGACGCCAATGCTAGGGATATCACATAAACACACCTCACTCCGTGAATTGATCTTTAAAGTCCATCATCCCCCAGGTATGGAAATAAGATATCGGGTCCGATATGATACGATCTTATAAATCTGCACCGTAATATCTTAATACCTTGTACTTAAAAAAGTAGAGACTCTAAAGAATCTGTAGCTCACCTGGTCCATGGCTGACATAGACAGCCCAAATAAGCACAATGTTAAAGGGTCTCATTTTTTGTAAGTAAAAAGACCTCCAAGTAATACGACCCCGATTGGTCAGACAAGAATGCAATTCACTAAGGGCCCTATGTTCCCTTCTGGTGGCCATCTTGGATGAGGCACAGACATCATGAATACATTTTTAAAGAACAACTACAGGACTTGTATCCAGGTTTGCTTCTAATTTGCTATATTTTCCGAAAGGATATGGAGTAAATAAACATGACACCACCACACACATGTAAACTCCAACTGCAATAATTTAAATGAGCTGTATTGCCATTTCGGAAATTAATTCCTCATCAGCAGTGCTAGAACCCAAACATAAGAAATCCACAATTTCAAAAAAAATGTTTAAAAAACATAAAATCAAACGAAATCCTAATAAACATGTAGCTTTACAGGAGAAGATCTTTGAATGCTTTCCCACTGGATTCAATGTTCCCGGTGGTAGTCATCTTGGATCTGATGCAGACTTGTAGACCCCAGACCGAAGATTTTGAAAAATGTTTCGCTGTACTCAAAGGTATAACAGCAATATTTTTAGGTATTCGCAGACAAAAATACTAGTATTTTAACATTCCATCGGGTGATTTAACGATTTCCCATGCAGGAAGATTCTATTGGCTGGTGTAGTGATGACATCATTTTTTCACATTTTTTTTTAAGTCTTAAATAATTTGTCACTAAGGTCATCATTAAATGTTTTAAACATTTAAAATGTAATAAGTTAATCACATTTGATAATTTGATAAGCAAAAATTTGAGTTTTGACATAAACAATCGATTTTTTTGTCTCCGAAAGTGTTGTTTGAAGACCTTGAGGCATTGGAATATTTAGGAAAGGAGTATATCTATATAAATACTCTATTATGAAGATTTTCATTTTGATTCGTCATATTTCCGTTGAAATTGATGTATATCATACCAAAAATACAAATTCCATTTTCAGCAACATAAAAAAAAATCAAGTCTTATCATAGCATCGAATAGTCTTTTCCCGATTCATTGAGAATTGATAATATATTTACAAAAATGTTAAACTCATCTCTATGTAGTCGTTATCCTGTCATTTCAACTTCTATTATCATATTAAGAGGCAATTATATCGAGATAGAACAGCTTTTCGTCCTTGCGTCTGTTGTCCGTTTGTGATTCTGGAGACTAGATTTGTTTGTTTTTCGTCACATTTAATTCGTTAAACATTTAAATTTGATCTTGTTCAAACATTTAACAGTTTTATTTCGGTCCAAGTTCTAAAAGTTACTGCTGTGAATGTATATTTTAATATTTATTTTCCAAAAAGAGAAGTTTTTTTTTAAATACAAGGGCAAATCGGTTGAGGCTGCTTCTGTGAAACTTAGAATGGGGTTTACCGTCAGCTACAATATTGTAGTCTCCGAAAGGTTGCTTAGTAAGCCCTACATAAAACAAGCAACCACGCCCATATAGACGGAATGTAACAGCGCGGGAGAGCCTATGAAGATGGGGTGGGTCATAGGTCTTCCAGAGAGTGTACAGATCGTATGGGAGTTAAATGACCACACATGAAAGATTGGGCATGGTGTAGGATTTATTTTTTGGAATTTTGTCGTATATCATTTAATAAAATGCTGATGGAAATGTATTTTGTTTTTGCATTAATATTGATATATAATATCTTTGATTTGTTATTTCTCAATGACAATGTAGTGTGTGGTTTGAGCCGAAGTAGTTCATTTTGCTATGTTCTGTTTAACCCTTTTTTTATTGAGTCTAAGCAACTCATTTTCTTACTTTTTTTCCATTGGTTTGTTGTAATTGCCAATTTTGCCGTTTTGTTTTGATTTGGTTATATGTTTCTATGATGTTTTGTGTTTTGTTTTGTATATACCAAAACAAAACTGTTCGAAGTAATGGATTCATCACACAGATTAGAGGTTAAATTAAAATTCTTGCAACCTTCGACAAAGAACCGACATGTATCAAAATGTGGATTATGTTGCAACAAGGGGTTTGCCGGTCGAGGAAGTACAATCGTTGACCAAGTAAGGCATGTCTTCTGTACTACAATTATCGAATCACAGAATCGACAGTGATCAAGATGATTCATTCCACAAGGAACTTCGAAATTTACCGGATGCAGAACTTCAATGACACAGTGTATGCTGCAAATTTTTTTCCAAGCAATTGAAAAGGATCAAATCAAAATGTACGAGCAAAATATCGTCAACGGACTCGCTTGGACAAAAGCCAAATTTACCTGATACTCCTTCCACTCGATCTTCTGCTGCAAACTTTGACTGAAAGTATATGTGTTTGTGATGTACGATCATCTCCGGCATCTTTGCTATAAACAGAGACACCCTAAATAAAGCTATAAACCGGTCGTTTAATAAAAGGTATGCGCAAGTGCTGATTGGGTCCCTATCAGATGGATCTGATTTGGTTGCTATTGGTGCCACAGTTCCACTGCAAATGCCACTAAGCATATGTATCCGAGATAAACATCAAATCGAAATCTTGTGACAAATATCTCCAGAGTCAATCCACACCAAGAAGCCTTTAATAAATTAGATTCTAAAAATAATGAACAATTATTCCATGAAGGCGCAGTGTTCGAACTTCAAAAGTTCCTTGACAATTATAAACAATATTTTCATTAGAATGGTGTCGATAGTCCAGGTTATCCATCTCATCGACTAAAAGAAAAGCTAAAAAGTCATCATAGGGATAGAGTCATAGTCAAAGCTCAGACTAGTAGTAGCCAGAGCTTCATACTCATATATGGCAAATACAGCAATTGAAGCGCTTATTTCCACTGTCGTATTCCAAGTACAGGGTTGCCAACCAAACAAATGTGAGTTTTATCTGACAACGTCAAAATCCGTGATCTTTTGAGGCCATTCTAAGGGCTGATATCAAATGTACTCCTAACATAGAATTATGGTCTTGCAGTGATAGTGAAGAAGCGGATACATGGATGATCTTTCATGCGTCAGCTGCTGCATCATCTGGATTTCAACGCACTATTGTTCATTCTCCTGACACTAATGTTCTCGTTCTCCTTGTTCACTTTAGTATGATATTGGTGTTGAGATTTGGTTCCATTTGTCTAAAGATGGTCAAAGTTACCAGCCCATATCATTGCAGTTATGCTTGAACTAAACTTGTGTAAAGCTCTTTCTGCCTTCCATGCTATTACTGGTTGCGATTCAACAAGTTGCCTTGTAAACAACGAAAGGTCAGACCTTGGAAACTGTTCAAATCAAATCCATCGACATGTTGTCTATATTTCCCTTAGATGACTTCACAGATAATTTGGAACAGTATGTCCTGCGTATTTGCAACGGATCGAGTTGAAACCAAATGCGTTATAAACTGTTTGCAAAAGAGGTCACATAGTGAGCTTCTACCCCAACCAAGAACGCTCTTTTGCAGCACTTAAAACGAGAAGAATACCAAACTTTAATTTGGCTATCTTCGTGTTGCAGCAAAATCCTGCAATACCAAATCCAGATGGTTGAGGGTAGAGAAAAAGTGATGTTGGATTACCATACTTATGACGCTAGCCCAATGCCTAAACAATTCACAGAAATGGTCAAGTTTGGTTTCAAATCCTCAAATTGTGCATTTCGGTGTTATGTAAAGCAGCTGAATTACGTTGCACTGAAGTTTGTTCGTGTGAAGGTGGCAAAAATTGCAACAACAATGGTGTCGTCGGTAACAATTTTTTATCTCATGTAAAAACAGACAATAAAAAGGACCCAAACTAGCATGGTTAATGTTACACAGTGACGGGTTGTTGTATTTGTAAATATTGATTAAATGCGATCTTATTGTCATTTTGTACATATGTACATAGTTTTCCGTTATTTTGTAAATACTCTGTATGTTATCAATATTTTTATGGGGTTGCGCAATACGTGAATGCAGGCTATATCTTTATTTTAACAATATTAATATATGATTTACTATCTCCCTTGGGGATTGTCACCTTGACATGATGCGGGAGCTTGAGATTCCCTTTTACCATAAAGACTGATTCGGATTGAATTTAACACTCAAGTAGATATAATCTCACCACAGAGGTCACGCATTAGGTGACAGGCCTTTTTTTGCCATGTGCAGAAATTTGTTTTTGTATCTTGTGTTTGATGTTACGTATTTAAATCAGGTTTTTTGCTTTTTTCTAATTTGTTTAATGTTTGGTTTGCATAATGTTGCAATAAAGTCGCCTTTATTAATTTACATTGCATTAAAAAGTTAAAAACAAAACCAGATTATAGTCTATTTGCTTTGAATGAGCTTAAAACGTATCAAGAGCTCACTTCCGGTTGTCATAGTTACAAAAATACGGTACTTATGTATAATTGAATCTTTTCCTCAAACGTATAATATGTTATAAGAACATGATTTTTGTTTCCGTTTAAATTATATAGAGTTTTCAACTGTTAGGTAATTTTTTTGAAATCATGGGCGCCAATTTATAAATGGCGCTTTCGACACCTTTGCACGGGAAATCGGAAAATCACCTGATGGTTTCATTTACTAGAAGTGTATGAATATTTGTTGCAACAAAAACATTGCTGTTATACCGATGAGTACAGCGAACTCATTTTCAAGATATGCTGTTTGGTCCGGGGACTATTGCCAGGCATTTTTCTAAGGAGACCAATCGGTCAGTTGTGACAAAGTATTGGTCAGTGAGTTGCAGCGGAGATCTTTGAAAGTGTTGTCCCATATGGTGCAATGTTATACATAATTCCACGCTTGCGGCCATCTTGGCATGTCAGACATTCTATATGTAGTCCTTGACATGAAGAATCTTTTGCATCTAAAAGTTACCTCTATCTCAAACGGTTTTTTTTTCTTAAAAACGTCAAATTGTATAAAATTACGAGCATTTTCGAAATTTCAAGATGGGTAGATGGTTTAGATTAAACTTATTTTATTAAATTGTTACAACAAATGGATTGGACACAATCTTTTTCAAATATAAGTCAAAATGTATGAAATTATGAAAATTTTGGCAATAAAGGGTAATGGCTTCTACATGGGTATTCAGATTTTCTTAAAAATTTCAAGGTGTATATATCTTGATATGCTCAACATTTCATCAATCAAAGTTGATATTTATCTGTTATAGTTTGTGTAAAAAAATATTAATATCAAAATTTTGAAAATTTAACAAAAAGGCAATAATTCAAAAAAAAAAAAAAAAACGGGTTATCAGATGTTCTCCAAAGTTGCAGAACAGGTATATTTTGTCATACTAATCGCCCTTATCCCATATTATCTTTTTGATATCTGTGGCGGTTTTTTGTTTATTTTTGTTTTTTTGCAAAAACAGTAATTTACCCCTATGTGTCATTTTAGTAACGGCAGCCATGTTGTTTGGTCCTCGGACTAATGGAACACAATTTTGAATCTTGATACCCTGGTTATGATGCCGGCTATCTTTGGTTTAAATAAGCCTAGCGAATTAAGATGAAAATATTTTTCGAAAAGTTTACAAAAGACAGACGGACGGACAAAGCCCGGACACCAAGAAATGCCAAGTGATTCAATTAGCTCAAATGGCCTTTTATGTAAGCTTAACTCATAAATTATGAAGGAGGCAACGAAGGACTATTATCACCAAGATTGGTTTCAATTGGCTCAGTAGTTTCAGAGAAGATCTTTTAATACATTTCCCATAGGGTATCTTTGTTAAACTACGTTCAAAGCTGGAAGTGATCTTGATGAAGAAAAAAAATTATAATAATAAACTTTGTAGCATACCAGCCAGGACTTTTGTGACCAAACTTTGGTTCCAACTGGTTAGGTAGTCTCAGCAGAGAAGATCTTTGGGTCCCTATGTTATAGTATGTTCCCTACTGGCAGCTATCTTGGATGAGGTACGGACTTTTGAAGGAAACCAGCCAAGGATTAGTGACAACGTTTGATTCCTTTGGAGCAGTATTTTTTGAACAGAAGATTTCTATATACATTTTTCGTAAAGTCGCATCGTTAAACTATGTTCTGCCATAGCGGCCATCTTGAATGAAGTACTTTCATAAAAAATCACAAACTCTGAGTTAAACCGACCGAGGACTTTTATGACAAAGTTTGGTTAAAATTGGCTTGGTAGTGTTAGAAAAGAAGATCTTTGAACGAATTACCGAAATGGTGCCTATATTAAACTGTGCAGCCATCTCGGGTGAGGTATGAAAATCTCCAGCTTTGAAGGTACTACACAAGGACTATTGTGACCAAGTTTGGTTTCCATTGACTCAGTAGTTTTATACTTAAAGGTCTTTGAATGCATTACCCATTGGATGAGAAGCGAACCTGCTGGACAAATCTCAAAATTGTAGACATTGTCAAGCTAAACACTGTTGCAATTCAAACATAACCTCTATCTCGAATTGTTTTTAAAATTAAGGTAAAACGTATACAAACTCATAGAAAAATTTGGATTAACTCCTAAATAGGTCGTCAGATTTTCTTAAAAAATTACATGCCATGTAGATTCTACTATGCTGACTATTTTTGCTCTAAACTTCACCTCTACCTTCTATCATTTCATAAAATTTAAGACAGAAAAAAAAAGATACGGGAAATAGCAAAAGCTCCAAGACTAGTTTTCAGATTTTCGTCAAAATTGCAGAGTAGGTCTTATCATGCTGATCATTTCCTTCTGTCAGATTTTTGATATCTACAATGCAAAAAACTGCAATTGACCCCTATGTTCTATTTTTAGTCACAGTGGCCATGTTGATTGGTCTATGCACTTAAATACCACAAATGCAAAAGTTCACACACTGGAGATGAATCAGGCCTAGTTTTGTCAGTATTTGCTGAACAGTTTTAGAGAAGGAGATCATTGAAAAAAGATAACGCCAAAAAATATTTAATGACGCCGCCGACAACGACGAAGACACCGGACGCAAAGAGATGGCAATAGCCGTCGGGTCGGGTAAGCTAAAATGAAGTATTTATAGCTATTACTTCGATTTGCTTTGTTTCTGTAGAAGGCCCATTGGGTCAAAATTCTTAATTTGTAAAATGTTAATTTGTAACTTATAAAAGCGTATTTCAACCTTTCTAATTCGTAAGTTGTTATTTTGTAATTTTAATAATGTCGATTTGTTTTTGTAACTGTGTAATTCCATCTTCTTAATTCTGATATTGTTAATTTGTAATTTGTATTATGTCAAATTGTAACTTGTAAAACCGTCTTTTTTTTAATTTAAATGCCAAAACACCACACATAATATATTTGAATGCCCTTAAAAACCTAATTAAAGAAATGAAGCACCAAAACTTCCTACAACAAAAACGCTCTCACACTTATTGTAAAAACGCAGCCGTTGAAAAATTAAAAATTTAACGAATCTTCCGGAATAAAACTGCAAAATGCAATTGCTGTAATACTTAGACTGATTTCAGTCACAAACAAATTGTATGTCACA
This sequence comes from Modiolus philippinarum, assembly GCA_002080025.1. Taxonomy (NCBI): domain Eukaryota; kingdom Metazoa; phylum Mollusca; class Bivalvia; order Mytilida; family Modiolidae; genus Modiolus; species Modiolus philippinarum. Next base: position 1,181 of record MJUU01048529.1, on the reverse strand, counting down.
AGTCAGACCTGCTATAAAGGTTACACCTTTTCAGTAAAAACCTGTCTTATCAGATAACTTGGGGGCTTTTTGTCCTTTTGCAGTTAAACTTTGTAATTTGAATCTCAATCTCGATTTGAAATGTAACATTTCTTATGCAAGTAAGCCAAGAGAAAACTGAAGCGTTAGCAAAAATGTATTATTAGGGGACATAGAAACAAATGGGCCAACAAAGAATACAAAGACACACAAATAACGAAATTAAAAGGCAAAACTAAAAATCAATGAGCAGCACAGACTCTTCTCAAAACCAAGAGTGAACATAGATTATCTGAAAGGGTAAGCTGTTCCCGTGGTTATGTTTTTTCAAAGTGGTTTTGGTCATTAAGGATGTATCGTCACCTCTTCGTTACATTTCAGCTGACACTCTATTAGCACAAAAAGGGCTGCTTCGTTGTTTGTGTTCTAAGTCAATAGTGAAAATGAAAATGGCTCAAACCTTTTATAGAGAATCACACTAACGATTTCCTACAGAGTGAGGTAAGTGAATCAAAATAGTTCAATTTCTCAACTGTTCGATGAAATGTTGTGAGGCAAATAGAGCCTTGATATCCTGGCTCATCAGAAGGGTTCGTACCGCTGGGCTCTGAGTCATATATACAGCTAGCAGGTAGGCACAACTATTTCTTAAGTTTCATAAATTTAATTAACAAATTCATATAAAAAATGTGTAAATGTTTTGTAAAGTATTCAAAGTTTTATACCAAAAAATATAAACGTGGCAAAGTGAACTGGTGATGCTGTCAAACTTGATGTATAAATTTCCCAAAGAATTAACTGGGGCGTTTATGTCAAGATTTAACTAATATTTTTTGTACTCTTCCTTTATAATGACGAATAACTAAATACCGAAGTTACTGTGAATTCATTATCTGCATATGCGCATTTCGACAACTTATGTCTCTTCGGTGCAGATAAAATCTAAACGTTTGGAAGACCATTAACTCAAAGATATGTAAAACTGATAGAGAACAAATAACCAATATGATCTAAATATAAAGCCAAAATCAGCTAAGGACAGAGCTTTGCATGAGGGAGATACTCCTTAGTTTTCAACAAAATTTACAATAATTTAGATATTGAAAGGTTCCAAATATAATCGGCTTTCGGGTCAGCACCGAAGTACTGACAACTGGGCTGGT
>MJUU01048524.1:14534-47061 GCA_002080025.1 Modiolus philippinarum | reverse complement strand
TTACCATTTTATTTATACTGTCAAATTTTAAGACTCTCTACTTTTATCGCCCGCTAATATTTTTTCATTTCGAGTTCGTTTCATGAAAATATATAAGATTATTTAACCGACACGGTGCACGTTACACGGTACACGGTACACGGTACACGATACACGGTACACGATACACGATTGAGAACTTTCTGTATCGTTCATCGTGCGAATCGTGTGCGCTCAACGTGTGAATCGTGTGCGTTCATCGTGTGAATCGTGTGCGTGTGGTAGGGAATGTTGAACGTTTCCATCGCTGTAAAAGGTAATTCAAAATTAATTTGATTTTTAATTGTGCTTTAAAGTAATTTTTTTTCAGTTGCAGGTTTTTTATAGTCAAGAATACTGATATTCAATATGTGTCATGTAGACATTTATGCATCTAAACATATTTACATTGCGTAGTCCGATTGTTTTGCGAAGTGGTACATTTATTATAAAAACGGAGATATTTTTAATCCAATTCTATATTTTTACAGATTTTTTTTAACTTCAACACGAGATGCATAAGTATGATTCACATTTGCTTAACGGTGTACATAATTTGATCTTTTTTAAGGATGGTCACTCTTCAAGTTTTTTATACCAAGGATTTAAAATTTACATTCTTATTTACTAGAATATGTATCATACATCACTTTTAGCAAAAAATACTGAGTGGTCAATGTGCCAGTTTTTGAGATTTAAACACCTGAAAATTTGGCGGGAAAGCAAACTTCTCTAGACTTTTCATACACTTTGCATTAAGGCAATCAACCTTTGATATGCAATGAAGGAGTATCAAGAATTTCATCAAAGGACAAGGTGCGATAAGGGGTTGATTTGGCCCAAGTTTCCAGTGAATTTTAAAATTGCACCTAGAGATTATCTTTCACGTTCGTAAGAAAGTTGATATCCCATTTACAGAAAAAATACAAAAGTTGGAACCAATGACGTCATAAATAGGTCAGTTCTGACACCATGAAAATGCTATTTTTGAGCATTTTCATAGAAATATACCGAATTTTGCAGATTTTCGAACAGTTTTCCTAACCGGAAATATCCAGCACACACAAGAACCAATTTGATAATTTACCAACTTATTAGTACAAATGAATTGAACCTCTGATATAAATATTTTTGTGGTTCTTGCATGTGCTTTATATTTTCTATACAGAAAAAGTAGCCAAAATAGGTCAAATTTGTCATTTTTCCACAAAATCTTCAATTTGTCTTTTCTTCTACACTCAAAAACTCAGTATTCATACATCAGTATTTGAGAAATGTTACTGTTTACTGAAAAGCCATACCCATAGAACATTTCAATGAGAAAATTCTGTGAATTCAACCAAATTTATTTTTCAGGCCAAAAAAGGCCCTTACCGCCCCTACTGCTTTGTCAAAAGTCTAATATGAGGATAGGTATAACCTATGTTGAAGCGAAGCTGAATTCACTCGGTCAAAAAATGTTGTCACTGTAGGCCTTTCAGAAAGGCTTTTCCCTTTGTCAGTGTTTAGTCAGGCACAATAGGATGACACAACATTGGTAGAACAAGAGGGGAGGATCCGGCTTATGGAGTTCCTTTTTATGAAAAAAAAATTATGTTGAATTAACGCAAAAAAATCAACCAAAAAATATTCACTGGAACTAAACTCTCCTTAAACCCAACTTGAACCACCTTTTTTGAAGCATGGCTTATCATCCACCCGTAAATGAATATTACAGCTTAAATATTTTCGGTGATGTAACTGTAACTCCTTGTGTAACTACTTGTAAATATAGTACAATCACATTTGGAATATTTTTTACGCAAGGGGAGAAGACGTAAAATATGAAATACAGACATGTCTTTTTCATGTAAAGTGTACCAGTAAAATATGTCCATCAGGAAAATTTGTCCGGACGGAATAAATCTCTAAGGAAGATATGTCCGCACATTTATTTTACTAGGAATAGTTGACCGAGGACATATTTTCCTAGAAATATCTGTCCTCCCGGATTCATTTTCCCAGGAATGTCTGTCCATGAACTTTAGTTTCCTTGTAATATCTGTCCCCGGACATATTTCTACCCGAACATATTTATCACTTACTAATGCAGCAACCTCCTGAGCAACGTCTCCTACATTCCAACTCCATTGTACTACTGACGAGATTGTTTAAATTGTTTTCTATCGATTTTTCAAAGTAAGAGAATGTGATAGGGTTTGGCATTGGTTTTTACAACATAATGGATAGTATGTTCTTGGCCCAATTAATTAAAAATAATATATATATTTCAAGTTTTACCTCACTTTAAAGCTGCACCTTTGCTTTGGCGTAGCCATAGGTAATCATTCGTCTGCAGAATAGTTATTGACAAAAGTTAATAAATTATTCAATCTTTACCCAAAAGTACTGACAAAGTAAAGCAAAAATTTTACAAAGCCTCTCTTATAATACTGACTTAATATTGCTTGAAACCAATTTCCAGATACACTGAACATGGGGTAGGATGCCTAAGGTTACCCATTTTATTCGAGTTCAGTTTGTACCTAAATGCACGACTGAAATTGTTGGGTCGTTTGTTTTTGTCCATGATTTAGAAGGTGTAACAATACCCGTCCCCACTCTTCCCTACTGATTAATAACCTCTCCAGGCAGTTACTAGTATTATTATTATTACTAGTTTATGTCAGAGAGATAAAGCTTTTAATTGACTACACGCAGAAAATAACACATATTTCTACATTGCTTCCAATTCTCAAATTTTAGACCTTAAATTATGCACTTGCCCTGACATTCCTGCCATTAATCAAAAAACATTTATTGATATTTTCTTGATTGATTCAATTTCAAATATTTTATATCAATAAAATGAAATTGAAAAAAAAGATGAATTTCTAAAAAATATGTCTTTTTATAATGGAATGAAGATCAAGTTCCACTGAAAACATTATTTACGTGAAAATTTGTTCATATTTGCATATATTTTAATATAACTCCAACAGATTTTATCAGGCAATGTTACATCCTGACGCAACTCCTAGTCACAGTACTTCAAGCCCTTTGATTTTTGCAGTTATTGATCCTGGAAGTATATTTCCGGCGTCACGGTAGCAGACGCTTGTTGTTTTGACGAAATTTCTCAATCATTTGAGCATTATGTTCTTTGAAAGCATAATGCCATTTTATTTGGAAATTTTTGGTCAAATGTACGTCAGTTTATAATAACATGAAGCAGTTCCCAAGAAGGAGTCCAAATTTGGGACAAAGGAGTGAGCATTGTCAACACTCTGCTTCAAGGTAAGACTTCATACCCTTGTAAATAAATTGTATGGATACGTTCGATGAATAAATGCCAGTCCTGAACGTATGCTATAAGCAATGGATGCACGTCTACAATAGCAACTTGTCGTTCAAATGTCAATGATCATGTACTCCTTATTTATCTGTGAAAACAACCGCCGCGAAGTTACTACAGTAAAGCTACATTTACTTTGCTGACAAAACCTTCCCTTCCGTCTTGTTTATACCGCATGACTGTGTATACGTTCTTAAATAGTGTAGATATACAAATATACTCAAAATTCTTGTGTAACGATATTGATCCGCTTTATCGTTGTCATGGTTGCATATTCATTCGTATGTTCTCGATTATTATCATGACCCTTTTCGTCATGTAATGGTCATGTAATGCCACTGCTGGTGGACTGTTAGTCCCCGAGGGTATTCACCAGCCCAGTAGTCAGAACTTCGGTGCTAACCCGAAAGCCGATTCTATTTGGAACCTTACAATATCTAAATTTTTGTAAATTTTGTTGAAAACTAAGGAGTATCTCTCTCATACAAAGCTCTGTCCTTAGCCGATTTTAGCTTTACATTTAGATCAGATTGGTTATTTGTTCTCTATCAGTTTTACACATCTTTGAGTTTATGGTCTTCCAAACGTTTAGATTTTATCTGCACTGAAGAGACATAAGTTGTCGAAATGCGCATATGCAGAAATTAAAAATTCACAGTAACTTCGGTATTTAATTATTTTATATTTTTTAGTTTCTTACTAGTAGCTCCAGTAAAACTTGTTATTCTGTTTTCTTCATTTCGATTTTACCCTCAACACATTTGAATGGCCATCAAGCAACGTATCCATATGCTTTATTTTTTACACATATTTTAGAAATAATCTCTGAAAGATTGGTGTGTCCAGTTGCGTATATTTCCAAGAACGATAACTCTCGACGCAGGGATTTTTCAACTCATAGTCTTGGGAACGGAATTTCAGTTTCCAATATATATGGAAGCTTCGCTTCCTATTAAAATTGTATACAATCATATTTTCAAAAGAAAATTGGGGGTCAGTGTGCAAGATTTTCTAATGCATCATGATGAAATAGGATAATTCCAAAAGTCAGAGACAGTTGCAAAAACCTGAGGAGAAACCATCCTTAACGAAATTTGGACGGCCTTTATATGTCTAACTTTTTTTACCAAAACAGATTGTAATAAATCTTCGACATGTGCAAATGCAAGAAAATTGAAATCTCATATGATTTTACAAGTGCAATTTGCATTTGTAATCATAAAAGACACATCACGTATATTAATAAAACTTAAGGATTCCTCACAGTAACAAAAAGATTCCACAGAACCGTAGACAGTTAAGGTAGATAGACAGTAATATTCATATCCATGAGATATTGTCGCAAGTAGGTACAATTGAAGAACCAATCCTACTTGCGCGAAATCTGTTATAAAGGTATAGGTCACCATGCTTGCTTTTCTTAGAATTGAAATCAAAGTTTGCTCATATTTGCCTTTTTTTCTACCAAAATTTACATAGAATGCACGGAGAAAATATGGAAAGACAACTTTCAGCTTAATAGAAATGAACTTTTTATCCATGAGAATTTAATGTATTTTTGTGAACAGATCGGTTTATGATGTAATTCATTTGTTACAATAAAAAATGTTTGTGTCACCATGCCTTTAACGGAGATATTTAACAAAGTTTCCGGATTCAACATTATTTACGGCAAAATATGACGTTTCACATCTGTCATTCAATAATGACGTCACAAAGGAAAAGCCGTCAGATTACCGTTCCGGTCCGAAAGTCAAACCTACCCCGTATTCGACTCTTTATTTTTCTAATGCGCGATTGAATTGCTCAACGTCACAGTGTCTATTTACCTTAAAGCGTTCTAATTATTATACAAAAAATAAAGGTTGAAATATCTAAAACTGCTACATTGTACTGCTTTGAAGTGATGATTTTTTTTATATTAACGGTGATTATAAAAGTCTAAATGTACCCCTAAGTATAAATGAACTTTATGGAATAATTTTCTATATTTTAGGTAGTTAGTACTTTTATTTTGAGTACTTTTGGATATGGCTTTCCATTATTTGATTCTAATGCTGCTGATTAGAGCTTACTCTTTGAGACATACAGTGTTGCGAAATTTACTGTTTTTATTTAACTTTGCATTTTTGGTATTATTTTATTTCAAAGTTTTTTTGCAAAGTGTTTTGATAATCTTATAAGTAGTAATAATTTTACAAGTTTCCTCATCTTGGAGTGATAATTTTTACAAGTGAACTGCATTACGTTGTACAGTGAATGGTGAATGAAAGGATATGGAGTAAATGCATATGAAACAAAGCATCTACATATAAATGGTAAAACAAGCAAAGGAATAATGCTTTTATTGTTGTTCTTCATCATGAAGTGCCCATTAGGCCTTCAACAATGAGCTTTGCTCATACCTTATTTGCAAGTTCAAGACAGCCCCTAGAACCGGTTTCAGCGGAATTCTTTGCTAATTATCGAACGACGCTACATCAGTGTCGTTTCTGGTCATGAATTGTGAAACCTACTAATTTCTGAGCTTTGAGTATTCCAACAACTCGTCAAATCCAGAATATTTTTCGCCCAATAAACAGCTTTTAAATACTCTTCCGATATACTGAATAATCAGACACATTTGTATGGCACTTAGTGTTTAGGATTAGACATGTGTCACTGCATTAACTTTAGGGAATAGTTTTTTTTTTCGGTTTGTTGCAAAGTGTTGTAAATTAACAAGTTTACCTCCAAGTGGAGATTATGCCGCCAGAAAAAGTGATAATTTTGCAAGCTGGCGACCCAGTTTATGACTTATTGATATGTAAATTTTAATCGACGACATTATGGTAACCGCTTTTGAGATGACCTTGTGCATCTCATTGTTGAAGTATTTTATTTTTAGAAAAAAGAAGGGAAACGGGGAATTTTTCAAAGCGACCACGACCTAAAGGGGAGTGATAACAACTCAAAGCCACCACAAGATCTTCAATGAACGGTGATGAAACCCCACACCCAACGGCAGGTCGGAGTCGGTCCCTGAATAATCAAGTTCAGCGAAATAAACATCCTAGACTCCTATAGAACTAGAAAACAGACAAGACACACAAAGGCTTAATAAATTTCCTGACTGACAGTATCAAACCTGCTGCGGCGGGGTTAAACTAGTTTAATTATACCTGCTTGAAAATGTATTGATGAATGAAATACAATACATCGGCAAACGAATACCGAAGCAAAAATGATGAAAGGGGATATACAACATCAAAAATCCAAAATCACGACAATTCATATCCAACACGAATTGCCACAGCATGACAAATACAAAAAAACAAACAAACAAACAAAACAAAACAAAACAAAACAAAAAATAATAAAAAAAAACAAAAACAAAACAGATCAAAAATGAACAGGAACGGCACAAAACTACATATCATTCTTTCTTACACGTGTTCTTCATCTCTTTATGTGCCCACATTTTCTTTTCTATGCCATACGTATACGTGTTTACGTAAATGATATCTTATTTTCCTTATGTTTCCAATGGTGTCATTGTCTCCGGACTATATATTGGTTTTAAGGAGGTTTGCTCCTCATGTTTTGGGATTTCGGTCAGATTTTCGGAATCCTCGGGGTTTATCCATTTAAAAGCATTATAATTTTTTGCCCATTGACCCCGTCATTTCTTCCCATAATTTCATTTTATACATCTTTCTGATCATTCTGTCAAAATTTCATTAAATTCTATTTACTCCGACACTTTCATTCATAGTGGAACCTTCCTTATGTTTATCCTAATAGATGAAAAATCAGAGGAGTTCAGTTTTCCGCCAAATTTTCAATCAGTTATATCTCAAAAACGAGATCATCAACCTATCAATTTTTTTTTCACTGAAATTACTTTTTATTTGATTTTCTAACAACAAATCATGTTTATTTGAAATTATATTTATTTTCAAATAGATAAGCGAACCCCCTTTAGAACTGACTCATTTGATTTTTGGTCCTGAGTCATGCTAGAATTTCACATATTCTGTCATACAAGTAGATTGTGATGATAAAGAATTATATTGTTATACAACATGTTATCTTTTTTACCTTTTTTTCCTTTTTACCAATTCTGTCTAATGGCATCGGATATTGCATACATTAAACGAGCTACCAAAACATTTATTTTGGTGTTTTTTTCCTATTACGTTTTGTAAAAGGTACACTTCCCAGTATTATTTAACGCGGAAATTGCGTAACAGAAATTACTCATTTGATTAATTTACTGCAAACAAACAGTGTATATTGCGTTATTAGGAAGAACATTTATTCGGTACTCAATAAATGTCAGTACTCAATAAAAGGAACCATTATGTTAGCAATGTGCTGATAAGTAAATGCATACACATGAATGATGTTGTTAGAGTGATAACATTAAAAGATTTCAATACAAAGAAAAAAATAAATCGAATTATGAAATTTCCATTGTATGGGAATGGCACTAAATGCACAAATGTTTTTGTTGAGACAGGATACTGTATTTTAAAATATTTGAAAATCAGATTACTGTTTTTCCTTCCTTCTGTTGAAATGAATTATTTTATAATTTAACTGTTTTTTTTTAATTTTCTTTGCAGGGGTCACTGACAAATAAACAACAGCAATATGGGACAGTCGGAGGTAGTATTTAATATAAATCCACTTAGTTTGACATATTTATTCAAGTATTTATTCAAGTTTCTAAATTTAACTGTCTGTCATTTTGGATTTGGTAATGATTTGAAAATTAAATTATGAAGGATTTAAAGACCAACGAGTGCATGAACAACTATGAGATCCAAATTTCTTCAGCCTCTGTGATGCACATCCGGAATATTATAAACTGTAGAATTTGACCGGATATTGAAAACAGTTTACATGTTTTCTAAATCTACAATTAATGTATATTTTTCGTTTGGGTCGATGAGTGCCCTTGGGTTGATTAAATGTTATGATCGTCTTCTATTAGTCTTTTTTGTCGGGCAACGGATGGCAGCAATTGCAAAAAACACTTTGCCATTTAATGTTTTGTTTGTTTACAATCCCGCATCCATGGGTATAGTAACATGAATGTAGCATTGCTCGACATTTAGCAATGAAGTGGCTATGATATATGAGTAAAGGTCATTGTTCAAGGCATGATTGCTTCAAGATGAAGAACAACAATAAAAGCGTTGTTCCATTACTGAATTTTACTATATATTTGTAGAGGTTTTGTCTCGTTTGCTTTTAATCCATAACCCTTCATTGTAAGTTATAGACTGGAGTTTGTCTCTCCCTCCTTAAAAAGATTCCCCATAAGAGAAATGGATGCTCTATATATATTTCAGTTTTGGTGTACTTGTTCTTTGGAGAATTTCTTATATTGATGCACTATCATATTTTCAAAATTTGGCTTTTTTTATTTTGTAATTTCAAATTGTTATTCTGCTTATTGTGTACACAACTCACAATTTTATTATACATTGTACCAAGTTTTCTTACTGTTGGTTCGATGGGTGCCTTGTGGTTGATTTAATGTTGTGGTCGTCTGCTATTATTCTTTTTGTCGGGCAACGGATGACAGCAATTGTAAGAACACTTTGCCAATTAAGGTTATGATTGTTGACGATCCCGCGGATATAGTTACAAAATGCAGCTTTGCTAGACATCTAACAATGAATTCCGCTCAAACCGGTGCTAAGGGTCGTCTTAAACTTGCTATGAGGTATAAGTAAAGCTAATTTTTGAAGGCCTCGGAATGAGTTCAAGATGAAGAACAACAATAAAAGCGTTGTTTCATTGTTTAGAATTACCATGTATTTGAAGATATTTCGTTATAATAGAAAAGTAGTTGTCTTGCAATCTATAAAAAATATTTACAAATGTAAATTAGTAATTACTTTTTATTTACTATGTAAGGCTCTTGGAAACTATTTAACTAATTGTCCTGAGCTGGTCGTCAGCAAAGTTCCTGAACAGGTTTTTGTATTAAGATGACATTAAAGTTCGAGCCATCTATGAAAAGTGTGCTAAATATTGTCATCTCCTGAGTTGAAAGCAGCGAAAAGACAGTAAAAGTCGTAGAACTACTTACAAAGGTAAAGGATATTTCGATTCTAAATTTGGTCGAATGTTATTACTTTTTCTTCCTTAAGATACGAAATTAATATCTGGAAAATTATATTACGGGAGTTGTTTTTATGTACTGTACATTATGACGTCAGATATTTTATGACCTTTGGTCATATTTACGATTATTGTATCACTTATCTATCAACTTTTACACGTTTTTGGTGATTGGACTTCCACATTTTTTGGTTTTATCTGCACTGATGAGACATACGTTGTCGAAATGCGCATATGCAGAAAATAAATTAACAGTAACTTCGGTATTTTGTTATTTATTACCACCGGGCCGATGCCTCTGCTGGTGGACTGTAAGTCCCCGAGGGTATTCACCAACCCAGTAGTCAGTATTTCGGTACTGACCCGAAAACCGATTTTATTGAACCTTGCATTATCTAAATTTTACAAAATTTTGTTTAAAACTAAGGAGTATCTCCCTCATGCATAGCTCTATCCTTAGCTGAACTTTGGCTTTTCTATTTAGATCCCTTTGGTTATTTGTTCTCTATCAGCTTTTACACGTTTTTGGTGATTGGACTTCCATATTTTTTGGTTTTATCTGCACTGATGAGACATACGTTGTCGAAATACGCATATGCAGAAAATAAATTAACAGTAACTTCGGTATTTTGTTATTTATCCAAATTTCATGTTGGTTATTTACCAGGGAGGGGGTGAAGTCACGTGCATTGTCCCTCCCATTTTCAAACATTATTTTTCCTGCTGTAAGCCACCATTCATGGATCAATGCACAGTCTTTGATATTTATCTATCGCAAATGCTCCTGATTCTTCTTTTCATCCCATCGACTTGATGCTGATTTAAAATTTGTGAATGCAATAAAAATGAAATATACTTCAATAAAAATGAAATATACTTCAATAAAAATAAAATATACTTCATTTTATAAAATGATAAATAATCCAGAAAAAGCGGGAAGTAACTTACATTCTTTACATAATAGTGGATATCGACGAGATATTCTGAACAAAGTGATACTGCCGATGTCTATTGAAATACATGACGACTCTTTACCAAACCTGTCGGGAGTTTTTAGTTTGATTTTTTTTCCGTAGCGCGACATTGTTTTACTATCAGACTAGATTCCTTGAGCTAGCCGGCAGTTTAGCGGCGAGCACTCTTTGACCCATCTTTCTGAATTACGTTTTGTCATATGCTTTTCTTTTCCAAGATAGCGATCATTGAGTTAGTAGTCTGCCTGTATTGAGTTTTATTCGCATGTTTATTATACTATAGGGAAACAGGATAGCGAAAAGGAATAAACCGGCTTAACCCTACCACTGGCTTTTGCTAGTGCTAGTCCGGCTATCCCGATATCGTTATTAATGTTTGTCTCTTGTCTTCATTGTTGTTTTTCAAATGCAGTTCGCTTGTGAATTGTGGCATATTATTGTAGTTCCCCGCCATTGTAGGTGTTTACTGTGATCCGTTTTTTGTAATCATAGACCAACTGACATTATTTTCAGTTCCATTGGACTTTATGCTCATCGCGCATAATGTTTTCATGTTTAATGAAAATTCAACTAATTGAGATATTAAAAGTTAAAACAAGATATTTTATATGAACTATAATATGAACTAGAGGGTGAAAGTAGATAATAGATAGAATTCAATGCTAGGCGAGATGCGTACTGGGATAAATGGAGATCTCAGAGAGGAACTGAATAAACAAATCAGAATTGTACATAGATGGCAAGTGCAACGGCTTGGTATTTTACTTTGAGAGTAGAGAGAAAATCAAGAGCAATGCACATTTGTCACTAGACATACCCTATGGTACCTTTGTTTGCATTCGCAAATGAATTAAGACATCAAGGGTCTGTATCGAGGCAGGCTTTCGTATCGCTTCTTGTTTTGTATATGTATGTTCTTCACATTTATTATGATACTTTTCTAGACATTTTTTCGAAAAAAAATGATATTTTTACAACGGCTATGAAGGCTGCTCTTAAACACATATAAAATGAAGGGAAAATGAATAAATAAAGAAAACATGACCCGAAAACAATTTCTCTAACACCTGTTTTTACTTGCTTGAATACATAGATTGATGTAAGAATGGCTTTATACCTTGTAACCCGTGTCATTACAAGATTAACTAGAAGTTGTCGGTAACGACAGCTATCCCCACACTCCCTGTTTGACACAGAAAACCTAGGCATAATTTTTCGCAATATTTTTTTTTAATTTAACTATTGATAGTCATTATTTTTACTAAAAGAATTCTAGGATATGTGGTTGTTAGGCCGAATTCCAAATATAACTTGTTTTCAGACTTTCAGGAAATTTACAAAAATTTGAATCAAATACTTTTTAAATCCAATTGATGAAAATGTTTGGCCTATACTACACCATTAAAGCATGTTTGCTAAGTAGAATTCTAAAAAATAACTGTCTTTGAGACTTTCAGGAAGTTTACAAAAATTGGAATGAATCCAATTGATGAAAATGTTTGTCCTAAACTACACAAACAATTTACGTGCGGTTGCTAGGTATAAATCCATGAATAATGGGTCTTTGAGACATTCAGGAAATTTAAAAAATTGGAATAATTTATTTTTGAAATACAACTGATGAAAATGTTTGTCCTAAACTACGGAAAAAAATTTGAAGTACGTTTGCTAGGTAGAATTCCATAAATAATGGGTCCTTGAGACTTTTTAGGAAACTTACAAAAATTGGAATCATATATTTTTGTGATCCAATTGCTGAAAAGTTTTGTCCTAAAGTACACAAACAATTTCAGCACGGTTGCTAGGTAGAATTTAAAAATATAATTGGCCTTTGAGACTTTCTGGAAATTCACTAAAATTTAAATCAAAAATTTTTAAAATGCAAATGCTGAAAATGTTTGTCCTAATTGAAACAAATTCTAAAAGTGTGGTTGCTAAGTAGAATTTAAAAAAAGAAGTGGTCTTTGAGACTTTCAGAAAATTTATCAAACTTGGAATCGCATTTTAAAATTCCAATTATTCAAAATCTCTTTTTCTACCAAGCACTTGCTAAAATACATAATTCAATATGCTCAAATTTAACAAAATATGAGTCTTTAACATTTTCAGGAAATTGACCAAAGTTGGAAACGGAATCGAAATTCCGAAAGCTTATATAAATCTACACACTATATGCGACAATTCTGCATAAAGAATTACTTCCAAAATCCAGAAATGTAGGAGGGGTTTGTTTCACATATCAAATGTGTCAAAAGCCACATCTTTGGACCTTGGTCAAATTAACATCTTGGGGCCTCTAGTTTGCATGAAAATAAAAAGAAAAAATCCGAAAGCTTATTGCGTATCTACAGACTATATGCAACAATTCTACAACAAAATTAAATCCCTAAATCCATAAAATGTAGGAGGAGTTTGTTTCACATGCCGCATGTGTAAAAATTGACATCTTGGGGCCTCTTGCTTTTACCAAGAGCAATATCAAAAATCCCAAAGCTTATTGCGCATCTAAACACTATATGCAGCAATCCTACAACAAAATTAAATCACTAAATCTAAAAATGTAGGAGCAATTTGAGTCACAAAAAGTTTGACGGACGGACAGAAGTACGTACGTACGGACGGACGGACGGATGGACAGACGTACGTACGGACGGACGAACAGACGGAGAGTATAATAATACATCCGACCCTTCTTCGAAAGTGCGGGGATAATTACACAAAATACCGCATGCAATGGAAAGAGTAACAACACAGAAAACTATCTTGTCTTGATTTTCATGTTCACCTCTTTGAATCAAATACATAATGACTAAATACCGAAATTACTGTGAATTTTATTTCTGCATATGCGCATTTCGTCAACTTATGTCTCTTAAGTGCAGATAAAATCTAAACGTTTGGAAGACCATAAACACAAAGATATTTAGAAATTGATAGAGAACAAATAACCAATAATTTCTAAATATAAAGCCAAAATCAGTTAAGGACAGAGCTTTGCATGAGGCAGATACTCCTTAGTTTCCAACAAAATTTACAAAAATTTAGATATTGTAAGATTCCAACTAGAATGGGCTTTCGGGTCAGCAACGAAATTCTGACTACTGGGCTGGTGAATACCTTCGGGAACTAACAGTCCACCAGCAGTGGCATCGACCCAGTTGTAACAAATAACTAAATACCGAAGTTACTGTTAATTTAATTTCTGCATATGCGCATTTCGACACTTTATGTCTCTTCAGTGCAGATAAAATCTGACCGTTTGGAAGACCATAAACTCAAAGATATTTAGAAACTGATAGAGAACAAATAACCAATAACATCTAAATGTAAAGCCAAAATCAGTTAAGGACAGAGCTTTGCATGAGGCAGATACTCCTAAGTTTCCAACAAAATTTACAAAAAATTAGATATTGTAAGGTTCCAAATAGAATGGGCTTTCGGGTCAGCACCGAAGTACTGACTACTGGGCTGGTGAATACCCTCGGGAACTAACAGTCCCCCAGCAGTGGCATCGACCCAGTGGTAACAAATAACCAAATACCGAAGTTACTGTTAATTTAATTTCTGTATATGCGCATTTCGACAACTTATGTCTATTCAGTGCAGATAAAATCTAAACGTTTGGAAGACCATAAACGCAAAGATATTTAAAAACTGATAGAGAACAAATAACCGATAAGATCTAAATGTAACTCATCAGGAGTTCTACATGGTGAATAAAAGGATATGGAGTAAATGCACATGATACAAAGTCTCTACAAATACATGGTAAAAAACAAGCAACCTCTTTATGGACATATTCAACATAGGATTATCATATAAGCTTAAGAATTTCTTTTAAAAAATACTAAATAATGATAATGATAATTAAAAGGCCATTTGTTTAGCGAACAATTACAAGGTCTTTCACCAGTCTTCACCATGAGAACATTTTGAGCTTGATTGTGTTTTCTATTTTGGCCAAAAAATGTGATGTAAACTAAAGTTCTGATCTTTTGCACAACAGTTGCTCAAGACTTTTTCAAAAATATTAGCTTGTTGGTAAGGACATTAAAGTCACTTCCGGTTGGCAATGCCATTTATTTCCTCTTTACAACATTACAACACTTTTTATATGGTTGCTAAGGACTGAATGGCAAGTCGCGTTGTTGCTACGGACCTTGACCTTTTACCTTGATCCAATTTTGTTTGCGATATTGAACTGAACATTTTTTGTTCTTATAGTTTCTTTGTATCTTTAACAGTTTTTCAGATTTAGGCCAAAAACCCTAAAATTAGACCACGAAAAATGGTTATTGGGTCATTGGTCTAAAACGAATGGTCCAAATATTTTGGACCAAAGTAACAAATGTAGACCTAAGTGAGACTCATTTTTCTCCAATCATTTGATCATTTGTTTATTACAGTTTACGAATTTAAGCGATAACAAGACCTTGACCGATGACCGATGACCTTTAGCTTGACATTTTTAGATGACCAGATATCACTTATTCGCAATGGCGAAGATTTCAGGTCTCTTTGGCTCATCGCTTGGGAGTATTTAGCATAAACGGCAACTCAAAATCTTTCAAAGAGCAATAACTCGTACAAAGACTCGTTGAATCTCTTCGGAAAAATGTAACAAAGTTGCGTCTCATTACATTGAACATATTTCCCATTACATGTTTTCAGCCATCGATTACGGTTTACGAGTTGAAGCGATAACAAGGCCAAAGGTCATTAGTGACCTTGACTGGCGACCTTTGACCTTGACATTTTTAAATGGCAATATATGACTTATGAACAATGGTGAAGGTCTCAGGTTTCATTTTCTCCAATTCATTTTATTATCTATCTCTTACAGTTTACGAGTTTAAGCGATAACAAGACCTTACTTCATCGGTGACCTTGACCGATGACCTTTAACCTTGACATTTTTAGATGACCAGATATCACTTATTCACAATTGCGAAGGTTTCAGGTCGCTACAACTTATCGTTTGGGAGTATTTAGCATAAACGGAAACTCAAAATATTTCAAAGGGCAAAAACTAATTTAAAGAGTCGTCAAATCTCTTTGGACCAAATATAACAAAGTTTCTTAGGACAATGTACATTTTCCCATTATATGTTTTCAGCCATCTATTACGGTTTACGAGTTAAAGCGATAACAAGGTATAAAGTCATTTGTAAACTTGAGTAATGACCTTTGACCTTTACATGTTTAGATGACCATATATCACTTATTAACAATGGTGAAGGTTTCAGGTCTCTACAACTTATCGTTTGAGAGTATTTAGCATTAACGGAAACTCAAAATTTTTCAAAAGGCATTTACTCAAAAAATTCCATACCGTCCGGTTTCGGTATAAATTTAACGAACTTCCGACATGACCAAATACATTTTTCCAATTACTTAATCAGCTATCTTTATTTACGGTATCCGAGTTCATGTGATAACAAGGTTTTTGGTTCCGGGACAGTTAACTCCTTTACTAAAATTAGCTCGATATGCTTGAGTCAGTTTTGAGGTCCCACACTAATGTCGATTTATCACACCAAGTTTCAAAATGATATGTCGCATAGTTTTTTTTCACAGCTATTGCGGCGGTCCAAAAAGAATATAAAAAATAATCCGACGAATTACAGTAAGTAAGACCTTAATGATAATGCCACATAAGAATAAAAGTAATGTTGATTTAACAGCAGTATATAGAGATAACCGAGGCAAACGCACACGACATATCAAGGACAGAACATAATTAGATTAAGAATTGTTTAATCAAGTCTCATATTCCATTTCAAACTCAGGCAAATGACATGAATATGTTCACTTAAGCTTATTAAGGAGTAAGACCTTGTCTGCCAAATGTGCCGTCTTAATTGCATTTGCATTATTTGACATTCTAATACTTAGGGATGCTAATCTAATTCATCAAATTAGGTTGCATTATTTAAGAAATACAGGATCTTTGCCATTTAGATCATTTGCAGACCTTATATTTGTCAATATTTTATACCGAGCGAAAACGAGTTCTAAAAGGAAGACAAATTTAAAGTACCACCATGTTCTAATTCGCAAAGAGCCCAATTGCAATAATTTATTTCTATTCTAATAATGTCAAATACTAAATACGGAAGTTACTGTGAATTTAAATTCTGCATATGGCCATTTCGACAACTTATGTACAAAATGTATTATCAGTGCAGACAAGATCAAAACATTGAAAAATATATCATAACACAAGGAACATCCGTTGCTAGGTAACGACGTGGTCGATTTCCACTATTGATTTCACTTCCGTGTCCTCAAATCTGTTTTTTTTTTTTTTTTTTTTTTTTTTGTTGTTGTTGTTGTTGCGGCAATTGTGGTAATTCATTTATTTAGAAAGTTAATTTACAAAAAAAAGGATATTAGTAAATGAAATATGCAAAGTGTACACTATTGAGTACTTGATGTTGTACATCATGGGTATGCTCAATTGGATTAAGAGCATATGTTTGTTCAGAAAGCGAAAAAAGGATGCCATATAAGAATTAGTATCGATGTATACGGAAAGGACTCGGTTATAATCTGATGTTTTGCATACTACAGTCAGAAATACAATGTCATCGTTTCAAGTTTTTTCCGGAACATGTCTATGATAATTGTCCAATGAGCATTTTAAATATCATTTTAAATATAAAATCTATACGAACTCAAAATTCGGTTAATATGACGATGTTACAATACTTCGGCAAACGAATGCCGAAGCAAGAACGAGACAAAGGGGATTCTATAATCATATATCCAACTAGAAATGAGACAGTATGACAAAGACAAAACAAAATGAGTTATGTGTTTTAACATCTATGATTTTACTGAGATCGAACACTTTATGAAAAAAGAAAAAAAAAACAGTTACACTTTTCCCTAAATCGGAATATTTAAGAAATGGTAATACATATTAAAACAAATTCAACTGTTGGTTTAATTCATCTCAACATATATCTTGATGTAGTTGGTGTGTCTTGGTTTCTGACATAAGACCTTTTTTTAAAATTTGTACAACGAAACTTTCAGCAATATGCAAAAACAAATTGGGGGTCACGAATATGTCAAATAAGATACAGGTTTTTTTTACAGGTTAGGTGTTTCCTGTTATCTTTTTTATTCCATTCTAAAGATTGGTCAATTTTTTCGCACTTAATTTACAATAGAATGACATGGCAAATAGCCTTATACCACAATTCAAGGGCATATTTTTTTCTGTAAGCAGACATAAAACTTTTTTCCAAACTTTGTATATTTATTGGTAAGATATAGAACTTCAATTTAAAAACCTAAAAAAGATATGTCACAGACCTTTTGAATAGTTATTTCACGAGACATGAAGAATTTGTGAGTTTTTCAGGAAAGGGGGATATCTTGAATAAAGTAAGTTGGGACTTAAAATAAAAGAAAACCATAAATTTTGGAAAAATTATAATAAATGAGTTTTAATAAAATGTTTTTGACAAATTAAAAAAAAAGAATTCGGGTCAACTACCTTATTTTTAAAGCAAACTTAGAAAATTTTACCTATTCCAGGGTATTTGAGTATAGAATCATCTCCATTTGATAAAACGTTTTGATTTTTTGGCAAATATGTAATATTATTTGAAACAAACTAGATACTTATCTTTATTTTTATTCAAATTATTGTATTAAGGACATATGAAATCATTTAGACAACGTTCTCATTTAATTATTGAATTTTGCTTAGATGCGCAAAAAAGATGCTCAGTTTAAGACACCCAAACTACCTTAAAAGAAGTCTACTTACAGGACAGATTTACGTTTAGTCCTAAAATAAACTTCTCTAGCCTATTGTATTGTAAAAATATTAATCACTACAGTTCTTCGAGCTCTCAAAAATTACAACATTTTGTGTTGTGACTGTAAACTTTATGTAAAACAGCAGACTTATCAGAAAACAAAAAAAAAGTGTCTGCAACAACACTGACAGCTCTAGTGTTTTAGAATATAATCAATTCCTATTCAAATATATATATCACATGGGCTAATAACTTCTATCTAACAAGCAACTTCACGTCTGATGTAATCAGATTATATCAAAGCAGTAGTAAACGATAATTGACTGTGAATCCGACAGTATACAGTTATTGACTGGGTCCGAAAACAACAGCTGTTTTGTTTGACCCGAGGACTGAACTGTTGCACGAAGCCGTAGGCTGAGTGCAACAGTTTAGTCAGAGGGTCAAACAAAACAGCTGTTGTTTGAGGACACAGTCTATAACTGTTTTGTTAGACCTTTTCATGTTCAATGAATACGCTCCATTTCATCTGAATACAATTCACGTCGCCAATTTTGTTATGCAGACGACAGGAGATCATGTGCTATGAACGTGATATTTTTGAACCAATCAAAATAAGGCAGGTGGTCAACAGATCGGTGTCGGTCAACAGACTGAAAACTGTTGACCGGTCAACAGATCGTTTTTTGGTTTGAGAAATAAAACAGACAAATTGTCGATTTTTTCCCCAATGCATTTATATAAGGAAAATATTATAAGGTATAACAATAGTTAATATTCAACTGTAAAGAAAGTTAACGAATATGTTTTATGTAACATTAATAATTCTGTTAATAAATATTACTGTGGCAATAAAATATAAAAATAAAAATAAGCGAGCTATCTCATTCATACAGTATTAATTTATGCGAAATTGTCAAATATCTATTTAAATTCTATCTTTTTCCATTGACATTTTATTTTTATATATTTTCTAAATTTTTAGTTATTTTTTGTTAGAAATTAGCACCCTAATGTCAGAAAACATATGCTCACATAAGTCTGTATAGCTCATTTGTTGCAACTGATCCAATTACATTTCCCCAGAGAGTTAAATGATAAAATATGATATGACGCGCTATTTTAGTTTTATTATTTTATGATGTAGTAAATCATTCATCTGGCAGATTAAATATTTTGTTACAACGCCTAGTTAATATTAACATCATGTATAAAACAGTTTTAAAAAATAATTAAAAAGTTTGCCTTGAGAGTCCTACGTTAAATTATATTCCCTTTAGCTGCCATTTTGGACATATGATAAGTACAAAAATGGGTAGATGACGATTATGTTTTCATGCCTAGATAATATCAGCTTTTTCCATGGGAGAACTGACTTTAACATTAGCATCCAACTTTGATTTATGATTGGTACTAAAATCACACATTTGCTTGATGACAAGCATGATACCATGCCTAGTTTACATCAATATATCAATTTGATGCAAGGACGGTTTTCAGGTATTAACAGTATACAGTTATTGACTGGGTCCGAAAACAACAGCTGTTTTGTTTGACCCGAGGACTGAACTGTTTCACGAAGCCGAATGCTGAGTGCAACAGTTTAGTCAGAGGGTCAAACAAAACAGCTGTTGTTTGAGGACCCAGTCTATAACTGTTTTGTTATACCTTTTCACGTTCAATGAATACGCTCCATTTCATCTGAATACAACTCACGTCGCCAATTTGCTTATGCAGACGACAGGAGATCATGTGATATGGGCGTGATATTTTTGAACCAATCAAAATAAGGCAGGTGGTCAACAGATCAGGTTCGGTCAATAGACTGACAACTGTTGACTGGTCTACAGATCGCATTTTTGTTTGAGAATAAAACAGACAAATTGTCGATTTTTCCGCAATGCATTTATATAAGGAAAATATTATAAGGTATAACGATTAACAATATTTTTTCAAAGAATCTTTTGTTAGACTATGTTATCCGGTTCCGGCTTTCGTAGGTTAAACTTGACCTCTACTTCAAGTACTTTTTGAAATATAACTCAAAACATGAGATTCAATGAAAGAAGGCAATATAATTTTTTTTAATATAACCTGTAACACCTTTAATTGTATTTAATGTATGAAACGAAAAAGCAGAAATGCATCATTGCCTATTATAAATGCCGATGTGCCTACCTTTTATTACTTAGACTTTATTTCTATTGTGAAAAAATTCAATGGTGAATGATGCTTGGATTAAGGTGACAGCTGAATCCGTTTGAGTGTTAAGAAGCATAATTTGATTACGCAGAATTCAAGTCTTGTTTAAATATATAATCTATTATGTTTGTGCTGTTGAGTTTTTTCATTTAATTTTTAAAATACTAACAAATTGACTACATTGTCAGTTGTTTCATCTTTTTGATGATCGTACGTAGTTTCTGTAGTTGGCCGTTTGGACACTTTATGTCTCTTCAGTAAAAATTATTCAAAACTTTGGACGACCAAAAATGTACGATGTGTGAAGGCTTTAAAAGAATGGGATATCTATGAAAGAGGCAGTAACGGGACATAACTTTGCATGAGGTAGATATTCAGGCATTGCATGTTTTTAAATAAAGTTGAAATCTATTATTCACCTAATCGAAAAATTGTTTGAGTGAACACTCAGTAAATTATGCTGACAATGTTGAACTGTAATTCCTTTTTATAACCTATAGTTACATTTTTTCATGTGTATCATTTTAACTAGGATCCATGAAAATGTTAACGTCGGAGGGAACAGTAAACTGTTTACCGTTTTCCGGGCGAACTATTCCTTGCTCGATATAATTCCGCCGTGCGACGTCATTCAAATCTTATTATAATATATATTATTAATTTTTTCTATGAGTTAGACTTTTTTATTGTTTATATAAGTTAATAAAACAATTATTTCGTACCCCGTTTCAGGAAATAGCAAAACAACTGTCCCTAGATGATGGAAATGACTTGCAAACTGTAGCCTTCGTCCTATGGCCTCAGGCAACAGTTCACACGTTATTTCCATCACCTCGGGACAATATATTTTTTTTCTGTTTCCTTCAAAGGCATGAAACACTGTATAATGTAGTATTTTAGTGAAATATCAAACTATTTCATGTCAATTGTGTTTATCAGTAAAGGGAAGAAAAAAATTACTGGCACGTTTTACTTGCGTGTTACAAATACGGGTTCTTTGTGGGTTGAGTGCAAGAATAAATTATGTGCAGAGCAGTTCTTCAAAAATAAATGTGCGTTATTGAATATGCTCAAACGCTTAGATTCCAATCAATTAATTTTCAAATATTGGAGTTGCACAAAACATTTTGAAAAAAGTAAAAAATAATATTGATTCTTCAGCTGGTTTCTTGCAAGTTTCCGATCGGATTAAGAAACCAACAATCGAGTACAAAAATAGGGTGTTCCTTTTTTGTGAAAGACTACGAATATTTTATCTGCAGCCAAGACACTTTAGAATTCAAAATATACAGCAGAGCTAACACCAAATTTATTTCGATGTTTGTTTTGATTCATTTACTATATAACATTTTGAATGTCTTTATTTTTATGAATTGGCTAAATATTCTTTTGTCTGGAGCGCAATAGAAAAACGTGATATACATATGCAAATAGGGTCTTTAAGTTTCGTCATGTGACACTGAGATTTGACGATACAATTGTTCATTTGAAAACGTTTCCCGCCAAAAGATGTCGCATTGAAAACTCTCCTTACGTTGGTAGACCTAGGTTAAGGGACATAACTCTTAAAAAATACCTTGTACAGTTTTTCGTTTACATTTTTATAAAGATTTTCTAAACTTCGATTTAACATAGATGATAACAATTCTTTTTCACATCAGTGTTTGAAAAGCATCGATGAAATTGACTTTTTCAGACACTTTACTGATTTAAAGAGTTATCTCCCTGGACTAAGGTCTACTCACTCTGTTGATAATGATTTTTTCTCATTTGATTATCTGTAATTATGAGTCGGTGTATTTAAATCAATCAATAAATGTGTTGATAAGATAAACGTTAAGTCCATTGTTTAACACATTCGTAAAAATCATCAAAAATGTGTCACTTTACAGAATTTTATGTAGAAACAAATCAACATATTAAGGCAGTTTATCCAAAATATATGCTAAAATACTGACATTGTTTGCTTTTACTTCAGTATATCTTAAAATAAGCATACTTACGGTAAAAAGTTTAAAAGCTAATTCCTGCACTAAACTGATGTTTCCTGTTGTGTTGTATTGGTTACTGTATTTACAACAGTTCATTAGATGCCTGAAACTTTTATAAAACGTCATACAGAACAGCGGCCAATCAGAGAATCAAGTATCGGTTTTAACGCTGAACACTTTTAGTATCTGTATATCGGTTTAAAATACAATAAATATTAATGCACATTATATATCTGAGCTTATATTTTACAAACAGGGACCCTAAGAAAGCTCTAATCAGGTATACAATATCGGATTGGAAGGACATGTATGATTATTTGACAACAGCGTAGAGTGTACTATTGTGTTTGCATCGTAGTGAAAACAGTCCTCATTATAATAATTACACAATCTGCACTGGCCGCTGTAACTTCTCCAATGATGTGTAGAGTTTAAACCGATTGAGGTGCTGAAAAATATAATTGGCTTTTGCTAGACTGAATAATATGCTTACTTTGGAGATCGGATTTCTTATCAGCACAGTCAACATTGCACAGTCAAGTGTAATATATCAAAAGATTTAATAATCATAAATTTATAAAAGCTATGACGAGGTGACACACTTTATCAAAGGTCAAAATGCAAGCATAACGAAAGGCGTTACAGTATCAAGAGTATTTAAAACTTTTCGATATTTAGATTCTCATAAAAAAAATATGTCGCGATTTTGCAATTATCATCTCATGATAACTAATCAATTTTTTGTGTGGAAAAAATGAAACACATAGCGTCATAACGCTTTAATTATCTCGTTGAAGAATTGAACCATTCTTTATTACGCAAAAATTATTTCGTTATTACGATTAAAAAAAATCCCTCCGGAAAACAAGTCTTATTGGACTAAAACGTTGTATTTATGACGTTATTACGCCATTATTATCCTTCTACATAGAATTTTTCCTTTTAAGAACAAATCTTATTGCGTTTTAACGCCATAATTATCTCGTTATTACGCACTAATTATCTAATTTGGAATTATATTGACCGGGAACCCGTCTTGAAACACCAATATTCCCAATGTTAAATGTTCTCGATTCTGAGGTACTAATATACTGTTTTGCTTGTTTTTTTTTAGCGGAAACACGGCGCAGACTGTTAGTAATGCATAAACCAAACCAATCATAGATCACAAATATTAAACAAACATTTCTTTAGCAAATATCATGTAGTGCCCTTTGTTGCAATTTTCTATTCAGGATAATGATCATCCGATTGATAACGCTACTCGAAGTTGCTTGCAATTCTTGTCCATAAATATAAGATCATTAATAATTTCATGAATGTTAATATTGAATCTTTAGCACGTCGAGTGCTGAAGTACTGATTTGAAGAAATGATTTTCGAAACAACTGAGTGGTAATCCATTACTGAGTTTACATCATTTTTCTATTTTGTGCATTTCTATTTTCTACATTTCTATATTTTTTACAGTTTCGACCAATACACGCAAAAAACCGTGGAAAGAGACATCTATATTTATAAATTAATGTTGTGTTTTACATTGTTGATGTGAAAAAAGTAGCAACCCCCCATTTTTCGATAGTCAATGTTATTTCTAATATAACAGAAGATTTTATTGGTAAGATTTGCCATCAATTCCACCATCTACATACCTGGGACAGGGTAGATTCCCGGCTTAGTCTTTTTCCTTGTATGGTTACGTATTCACAAGTTAAAAATAGAATTTTAAATCGTTCAATTGCACTAGAATCGCAATAACAGTACATTATTTTGATACCCGAGGGCGTCAATTTTGATTGGACAAAATATTCGTTTACAGAATCCGCTTTGCGTCACCTGTAAACTGCATTTTGACATTCAAATCTACGATTTGACGCCCTTAGGTAATCAAATAATGTACTGTTATTGCTAAAACACAACATCAATATTATCATTATACTGACTGCTGACTATTTAGATCCCTTTGAATATTTGTCTCTTTTGTACATCTTTCTTGCTTTGGGATTTTTTGGATTTTCAATATTAGAATTTATCTGCACTGATGAGACATAAGCTGTTGAAATGTCCATATGCAGAGGGTAAATTTACAGCAACTTCGCTGTTGTGCTGTTTATATAGTAAAAATGCTTCGCAGTATTAAAAATCAACATAAATGCTGCCAATTTCAAATATGAAAAAGAAAGGAAATGGGGGTAAATGTCAAGGAGACAACACCCCATATCCAGGTTAAAACGACCCAAAACAAAGCATCTAGGGGTCACCGTACGGTCTTCAACACAGTGAGGAATAGTTTACATCTTGACGCTGTTGTAGACGACACTTTTCTTTACATACATGAAACTTCAAAAGGTGAATAGAAACAGGTGATCACTGGGATAAGTCACACCTCCGTGTCGATCTGACCAAATCTCCGCCTCCCGAAAGTGATGATTAATGAATATTAACGTAGAAATCAATACTATATCAGAGCAGCAGTGCTCCATTAAGCCATTGCACAGTCCACGGTATTCCCTAGTTAAAGAACTTTGCGAAAATAAAGCTACTTCAATATAAATGAACTTTCTTACAGGAGGTATAGATATATGCAATAAAACTCAGATCCGGGATGAAGAATATATTCATTACTTATCAGATAGTGTTATGCTATCCTATGTTATTTTATTTATAGGTTTCATTATGAGTGAGGCTTGTATATCGATTGATATCAAATCGAGCTATATAATTACACAATAATAATTAACGAGCTTCAGCGAGTTAATTATTATTTGCAAATCAGAAAAATATTATTAGTATTAATAGTAAATCAAAAAATAATTAACTATTGTATCGACTTATAATGATTTCAAACCTCGACTATTTGCTGTTAAAGTGTAATCAAATACCAATCACCTTAGTACTAAAATATTAAAATCAATAATGTATCGAAAGATCATTATCTTGTTTATAGCATATCAGTCACTAGCAGATAAGTTTTGATCTTGTTTGGCCATTTTGATCTTATCACTATCTTGACAGGCTTAACACAATTTTGTTAAGACAGTGCAAGATTTTAAGTTGGTTTTCAAGAATATTGATTTCAAGGACGATCAAGACGTGTTAAGATAGTCTAAGATTAAACAAGATACACTTGTTATTTATTTTCAGGAACGATCAAGACGAATAAAGTCTATTTAGATCAAAAAAGATCTCGATTTGATCTTGTTTGATCTGGACAAACTTAACACATCTTAATCGTCCTTGAACGCAGTTATCTTGTTTAATCTAAATGAACTTAACAGGTCTTGATCGACCTTGAAAGCAATTATCTTAAAATACGACTGAATATCCTGTACAGTCTTAACAAAATTGTGTTAAGCTTGTTAAGACCGTGATAAGATCAAAATGGCCAAACAAGATCATAACATATATGCTAGTGAGTTTTTTGAACGGAACTACATTATATCTTTATAAGGCGAGGATATATTTAGATTTTGCAAGTTTGTAAATAAAATCGCTTTTCAGGTCGTTACAGAAGTACTGGTTACTACATTTGTGAATATCCTCTGGACTTACAGACCACCAACAGAGCACCGGCCCCAGTGGTAATAAGTAACAAAATACCAAAGCTACTGTAAATTTAGGTTCTGGATATGGGCATTTCGACAAGTAACCGAACAGTCAACCGAAAACTTTTCAGTGCAAATCAAATCAAAGAATTTGGAATTAATGAATATTACCGTAGAAATCAATACTAAATCAGAGCAGCAGTGCTCCATATAGCCATTGTACAGTCCACGGTATTCCCTTAAAGAATTTGCGAAAATAAAGCTACTTCAATATAAATGAACTTTCTTACAGGAGGAATAGATATATGCAATAAAACTCAGATCCGGGATGAAGAATGTATTCCTTACTTATCAGATAGTGTTATGCTATCCTATGTTATTTTATTTATAGGTTTCATTATGAGTGAGGCTTGTATATCGCTTGTTATCAAAACGAGCTATTCAATTAGACAATCAGAAAAATGTTATTAGTATTAATAGTAAATAAAAAAATAATAAACTATTGTATCGACTTATAATGATTTCAAACCTCGACTATTTGCTGTTAAAGTGTAATCAAATACCAATCACCTTAGTACTAAAATATTAAACTCAATAATTTATCGAAAGATCATTATCTTGTTTATAGCATATAAGTTTTTTGAACGGAACTACATTATATCTTTATAAGGCCAGACTATATTTAGATTTTGCAAGTTTGTAAATACAATCGCTTTTCGGGTCGTTACAGAAGTACTGGCTTCTACATTTGTGATTATCCTCTGGACTAACAGACCACCAACAGAGGCACTGGCCCCAGTGGTAATAAATAACAAAATACCAAAGCTACTGTAAATTTAGGTTCTGGATATGGGCATTTCGACTAGTAACCGAACAGTCAATCGAAAACTTTTCAGTGCAAATCAAATCAAAGAATTTGGATATCAATCACCGAAACATGTGTGAATTTTGATAGAGAACATGAGTGAAATCTGATAGAGAACAAATTACAAATAGAATCAAATAGGAAAGCAAAAGCCGCCAAGGGCAGAGCTATACAAGAGGGAGATACATGTGTACTCATTAGATTTACAGGAAATTTTCTTTAATCTTGATATTGAAAGTTTCGAAATAAAATCGGTTTTCGGGCCAGCACCGAAGTATTGGCTTCTGGGATGGTGAATACCCTCGGCGACTAACAGTCCACCAGCAGAGGCATCGGCCCAGTGGTAATAAATAACAAAATACCGAAGTTACTAAAAAACATTTCTCTGCATAACAGATGTTTGTTGTCTCCTTCTTAAATGCAAATTTTTTGTAATTTTTATTTATCTTTCTACTGTCTTGCTAGTATGGCATTAGCAGATGTACATGTATAGAGTTGTTGTTTTGAAGGGAAAACGTATTTACTTGCAAATAAAAAAAAATAATTCACCACTGAACTTTTATTTTATTTCCTCATCCACGTATGATTTCGACAAAGAAATAACTTTATCTGGTTATATTATACACTCCGACTTTGTGCCACTAATTATCTCTTATTTGAAGTATTTTTTGTCTTATTGTCAGTATGTATGGTACAAATATGCCTTCGTCTTACAATCCTATTCGTTTTTGTTACGATTGCCTCTGTTCTGTTGTTTTCTTTGCAGTTCCCTTGTGGATCATCGATAATTATTGTATATTATCGATGATCACATTTTATAGGTGCACAGGTTAAAACTATATAATAAGCCTTTTTTTATTAAAGGTATAATTACCAAAGTATTATTAACCCCAAAGGAAATGTAGTTAGTGAAATTAAACAGCATTGTAGAAGGTTTCACTGTTTCAGTTTTTAAGTTATTGAGATGTTTTCTGCATGGAGAGTTGTATTTACACTTTCTCTCTGTCAGTGTCAAAACACAAAATTTTTGATATTGCCACGAAATAAAATATTGTTTATGACATTGTTTCATTCAGTAAATCAGGAAAATAATAAAGTATTTAATTAACCTTAACTGTTTGCTGTTAAAGTGTAATCAAACACCAATGTAATTAGTATCAGTATAATTAAAAACAATTATTTAGCGAAGAATCAATATATTGATAATTCTATATCAGTTTTTGGAACGGAACTTTCTTTGTTAAGGCCACGTTACGGAGGTCTGTTTTTGTATTCACCAATGAATCAAGGCTTTCAATCTTAAATCTAAGTATTATCTCATTTCTGTAAAATATATAAATAACCTGTTTAATGAATACCGCAAAACAACCAAATACATAAATCAAGAGTAAAAAAAATAGAGCAACAAGAAATAAAGCACTAAGAGTGTGATACGCTTAAAACAGGAATATCATCAGGTGCTCCGGAAGGGTCATCAGTAAACGTTTATTTCATATATTCTTGTCATAGCGAAAAAAAAAACGTGATGGCAAAACACTCTGTAGCAGCAATGATACTGAAATTGTAATAACTTATTGATTTTTACTTCTTTTAATATAACCAGCATGATTTTTTGTCAGCATTTGGTGTCTGTCATCTGTCTGTCCGTCCGTCCGTCACAAACGTTTTTCTCAAAAGATCTCCAATGACAAAAAAAAAGCCTACTGACGAAATTCTTAAACAGTTCCTGTCAAAAATATATTCAGAGAGCTCACCACTGCTTTAGATGACCACCAGCAGACAACACGGTTCATAAATGGATCCTCGAAAAAAAAAATAAAGATCTTCTCCCCAACTATCAGGTCCAGTAAGAGATGTAAGAGATAAAAACTGCTATGCTAAAAATAAGAATACAAAGTTTAAGTTTTTTCAAATAACGATTTAAAAGTAATTGACGTTACTTCTTGTTGCCTTATTGGTTTAAATCATCTTTAGGAATCTAATATATTGAAATGACTATGGTCTTTTTCTAGATCAATACAAAGATCCATGTTCTACATGTAGAGTTATCCTAGCATGACTCACAGTGTTATTCTCATTATATCTCATCAAAATGACAATACAATGACTAATTAAGATGATGATAAATATAATTGACATTTGCAAGATTGAAAAACATGCTGATGTTGGTGATCAGATTTGTTATCATCAGAGTCAACAGCGAACAGTTAAGTGTAATATATAAAAATAGTTCATATTTATGTTTTTATATAAATCATGACACTTTCTTTAATCATCGATCAAAGAGCCAACGTTATGAAAGACGGGAGAGCATTGAGAGATTTTTTTTAACTTTGAGTTCTCATACTCAAAATTGTCTTGTTTTTGTACTAATAATCTCATAATCAATTAAAAAAATATATTTTGTAGAAAAAACAAAACTTATTGCGTCATAACGCGTAAGTCATCTTTATTACGCAATAATCATCTCTTTATTACGAATCAAAAATGCCATCTAAAAGAAACTTTATTGGACGATAACGCTGTAATAATCGTTTTATTACGTAAAAATTATCCTTTTATTTCGAACTGGAATATTTTTTTTTCTAAAGACAAAATCTTTTCGCGTTTTAACGCTATAATTATATCTTTGTTATGCCATAAATATCAAGTTTTAAATCGAAATAGTTGTGAACACGTGTCTCAAGATCCATATACCCAATGTTAAATACACTTAATTACAGGGTGCTGATTTACTGTTTTACTTTTGTTTTCTTTTTCTTTTTTTTTCGAGCGCAATGCAGATTGTCTGTTATGCATACATTTAAACAAACCCAATCATCATGCACAATTTAAAAAATCCCCATAGCAGCCGATATCATTGTTTGCCTTGGTTGAGATATGTCTATTCAGAATTAATGATCAACCGTGCAAACATTGATACATTAAAATGTTTGTAATTCTTGACGATACATAATTTTTGTCAATTATTGAATAATTACCAATTTCACGAATGTCAATATATATATATATATATATAGGATGCGAATTGGACAATGGTTGGTGTCACGCTTTGATTACATCATGCTTACCCTTCCTGAGTACCAAATTTGTACATTACGTCTTATGTGCCTCACAAAGCTCCGTTTTTTTTATTCATTTATTTGTTTTTTTTTGTTTTTTTTCTTGGTCCATTTGTTTCCGTTTGTTGTTTTGTATTAATCCCCATAATTTTGACAATTTTGATTAAATATGTTCTTGTCCGTTAAATGATCTTTGTGATCTAGTGAAATTTTTCACACATACTGGCCTCTCACTGATACTGCCGATGTCTACTGAAATATATGATGATTATTGACCAAACACTTCGGGAAGTTTTTTGTTGAATTTTTCCTCCGTAGTGCGGCAGTGTTTTACCAGCAGACTATCCTCCTTGAGCTAGTCGGCAGTGTACCGATGAGCACCTCTTGACCAATCTTTGTAAATTTTGTATTGTCATTTTCTTTCCTTTCAAGATTGTGGTCATGGAGTAACTAGTGTACCTGCAGTGGGTTTTATTCATTTGTTTATTCAACTATAGGGAACAGGACAGATAAAGGGAAGGTTTGGGTACCCATAAACCGATTTAACCCTACCGTTAGCTTTTGCTGGTGCCGGAACCAAATCCGGCTGTCCCGAGTTCCAATCGTTCTGTACGTTTGTCTTTTGTCTTCTTCGTGTTTTTCCTGTGTGGTTTCTTAGCAGAATGTGGCATGTTATTATAATTGTCAGGCATTGTATGTGTTTCTTTCATCAATTTTTTTTACTTTTACTGATTTTTATTAACGGATGTATATGTATGGAATTGTTGTTTTTGAGGGAAGAGGTATTGAAATTATACACCTCTGAACTATGAGACATTCTTTTCTTACACCTAGGGCAAAGGAAACCATTGATTTCGCGGTGCAAGATTTTTTTGTGTTATACTCGTTAATTCCCGCCATTATTTTATCTGACACTTCACTCGACTTACTCTACATGAATAGCAAAAATACAAAGACAGGATAACAGTAAACACCTGCAATGGCCGAGAACTACAATTACATGCCACAATTTACAAGCGAACTGCACTACAAAAACAGATGAAAACAAGAGACAAACATAAATAACGATAGGAACTCGAGATCGCCGGAATGGTACCGACCATCTGATTGTGCAGCACCGGCTATCTGATTGTGAAATAAAAATAGCATATCATTAAAAGTATCCATAAATTGGATTTTAACTGTTATTGCGATAAAATTTGATTAAAACACCTTATAGATACTTATATCGTTGACAATGCAATAACCACGGACTCGAACGGTTGCTCCTTGCTTAATGACGTCGTGCAAGGGGAAGTATGTTTGAATGTTGAGGGAGAGAATTATAATCAAACACCAGTGAAAAGGTCTGACAAAAACTATCAGTCACCCTAGGCTGAGATATCTAACGTCTCGGACTCAGCCAGCTTTGTCCAAGAACTTGAAATCTTACCTTTGGATCTTTTATGTCTGGCCCTGTCACTTGAGTTTGATTCTTATATTCTTCATCTACGTATGATTTTTGACAAAGTGAAAACTTTTATGGTAATATTTGATACATTCCCTTTGTTGCATTAATTGGTAAGAATTTATTTCCTATCGTTTTCATGTTTGTCTTTTGTCTTTTATTTGTTTTGTTTTTTCATGCAGATCTCATGTGAATTGTGGACTATCGAGTATCATAGTTATTTATTGACCATAAAATTTTATTGGTACAGGAGATGAAAACAGTTTACTACAGCAGGTCTCTCATTTTATTTGATTCAAGGTATGAGACGCACTAATAAAATGTTAATGACCCATTGGAAATGCTATTAGTTAAATAAAACATAATTGAAGACTTTTTTCCTGCATGGCTAATTTTTGACAACGCAATAAACACGTTCTGTGGGTCAATATGAAGACACAAACTTTATGATATTGCAACGAAATAGAATATTGTTTATGACATTTTTTTTTATTTAATTACTTATCAGGAAAATAATCAAGTATTGTAGCGACTAATAATGACTTCAAACAGCAACTGTTTGCCGTGAAAATGTACATATGTAATCAAACACCAATCACCTAAGTACTAGGATAATTCAAACAATAATGTAACGAAAGATAAATATCGTATTTGTCTTATATCAATTTCGGAACGGAACGATCTTTTAAGGCCATACTAGGCCGGTTTCATGTGTTCAAGGCATTCATACCTTATTTATCTTAGTATCTCATTTCTGTAAAATCTATATGACGTTTTCATGATGTCAAGCAAAATCAATTTTATTTGAAAACGTAAAAATCTAGGTTTAAGAAAATTTTGTTTGAATCTAAGGAGTATTTTTTTCCTGCATAGCTCTGTGCTTAGATGAATTTCGCTTTCCTTTTTTGGTCCTACTGGAGATAAGTTCTGCATCAGTTTTTACACATATATCGATTCATGGATTTTTGTGTTTTGACTTGATCTGCATTACAGAGACATAAGTTGTCTAAACTACATTTACAGTATCTTGAGTACTTTGTTTTTCATATATTCATATCAAAGCGAAAAAACTAGATGTTATGTTAATGGTGTTACACTTTGTACAAACCACACTATTTAATTATTATAACATGTAAACTCACTTGAATATAGACAGCATGAGCTTTTGTCATCACTTTGCGTCCGTCGTCTGTCCGT
>MJUU01048522.1:118367-132837 GCA_002080025.1 Modiolus philippinarum | reverse complement strand
AGCACTAAAACCCAAAGATAGGAAATCAATATTTCAAAAAATGTTAAAAATGCATAAAATCAAACGAAATCCGAATAAGTAGTTATATCAAATATAGCTCTGCACAAAACTACTATATCTTTTTGTCGTCTTACTTTGATATCAGGCATCTACACAATTTCTGTGC
Source organism: Modiolus philippinarum (assembly GCA_002080025.1). Taxonomy (NCBI): domain Eukaryota; kingdom Metazoa; phylum Mollusca; class Bivalvia; order Mytilida; family Modiolidae; genus Modiolus; species Modiolus philippinarum. The sequence continues at coordinate 132,671 of MJUU01048522.1, read as the reverse complement.
AATATTTCATCCCACATATATATACAAATTGATGCCATTTATCGTATCTGTATGTATTTTATAGGTATTTTGTTCACATTTATTTTCTTTCTGTATTCTAGAAGATAAAAAGAGTTCGACAGTGCTCGAACAAAAAGGTAAATTATATAATATAATTGTAATTTTATCAAATCTTTATCTATTGGTTGTGATTTAGGTTTCATTTTATGTCTCGTTCAAACATATACTTTTTGTACCCTCTTTTAATTAAATGCAACACTAATTGCACAAACAGGTACGAAACAACTAATGAATAAAAAAAACTTAAAGACGAGTTCACAAATCGATTATTTTCGGCCATTTCGAATATGTTTTCAGTGAAGATGTACACGGCTCTTTGCTGGGGACTTTATAAAAGATAGTGAAGCATAGTATACTAACTATTAAAAAAAGGAAAAGGGGTAAATGTCAAGGAGACAACATCCTATATTCAGTTTAAAACGACCCAAAACAAAACATCTAGGGGTCACCGTACGGTCTTCAACACGGTGAGGAACCTCACACCATGTAGCAACCCTAAATGGCCCAAAAAGGTAAAAAAGTGAATAAATCAATGGAAACAAACCACATCCAATACCCCAAATATCAAGAAACTAAAAGTTTATAGAGGACAAGGACAAGCCAATTACGAACATATTCCTGACTTGGGACAGGCGCAAAAATTGCGGTGGGGTTTAACTCGTTTTCTTGGATAAAAACCCAAACATTCGATAATAAATGAAAGGATATGGCGTTGATACACATGAGACACAGTCTCTTCAAATACATGTTAAAAAAAGCAATGGTACATCGCTTTAAGTCTCGTTATCAATTTAAATGTACTGCTATAAACAATTACCTGGATATATTAACATGATCTCTGTAAGGAACCAGATTGTTTGCGTTGAAAAAGAAATTGACCCTTGCTATACATAGATCACCCGTCATATACGAAATGATATGTCCAAAAGTAAATCGCAGCCAAAAAGCCAAAACGTCCGATGGTAAAGTCAATTGAGTTTAAAAACGAGACTAGATCTGGAAGCCAGGTCTACTCTAGATCTTAAAACTAAATCTAATCAAACTTGAAAACCGTGAGTTGCCAGTTACCAGATTATTACATTACACTGGTCAAACAAAGATGGTGACAATGGAATTTACTGAGTGTTTATTTCAAGCTTTCGTCCTTATATCCTCGAAGTAGTTTTCTGTTAAGTTATTAATACCTGAAATCTAGTATTGTAACAGCACAGAAGCATAAACGACCTATAGCATGTTACTTCTAGCTCAACAAAAGGAAATACTTAAGTTTGTCATAAATTTTAGTCTTTGCCAATTTCGGGAAATATATCTCAATATGACCAGACTATCTAATAACACTAAATATCACTGCAGAAACTGAGACAGACAGATAAAGAAATGAAGCACCAAGCTTACACAAAATTTACAGTAAGAGCCGATGTAATGGCAAATAACTAATTGTTACAGAAAAATCTTAATGAAAGAATGTAGTTTCGTGTTCGCAATCTAAATTGTAGTTTCAAAACACTATTGACGTCTTTTTAAATTTCATTTGCAGTCAACAATACAAATTGTGAAGATAGTGCCACATGGTGTGAGCATTGGACAGAGCTTTGTACTGATATGAGCCACAGATCAAAGATGTATAACTTCTGTCGGAAAACTTGTGAACTATGCCAGTACAAATGTAAGTAATGAGTAAATAAAGGATTTATCGTGTCTGAGTATCTTAAAATGTCGGGCATACGTTAAAATGTTCTGACAATATTTTGATATATTTGAGGATTGCAAGATGTCTGCAATATTAATCCATAACAAAAACGTTTAGTATAGGTTTTACCTAAAGAATGATTTCTTGCATAACTTCAATTTAATCCGCCTTAAGGTCTAACATTTGACTTGTTCCAGAATTCTGTTAGTTGCATTAAAAAAAACAAAACGATAAATGAAATAATATATCTGACATTAAATTTGAAGATCTGTTATCGAACGGACCGCATTTTGCAAGACTTTCCGTATGAGCACAAATACAGTTTTTAGCTGTAGATGGATTCAATATCAATACTTAATGGATATAAGCAATATATTCAATACAAAGTTGAATATCAGCAGTGTCCGTCCCTGGCAACTTGTGATACTATAAGTACAAGGTGTTGATATTTTACATTAAACGATTCATATTTTCATAATTTTTAAAATTTTAAAAATGCTAGAAATGACTTATTTTCGTTAAGAAGTCTCACATTTCCAGATAGAATACTTAAGGATGTTCGCTGGTCAATTTTAAAATAACAAGGATCCCTATTAAATGTGATTTTTTGCTATAAAATTGTAAAAGAAGTAATTTAAGCCCAAAAAATTAATAGGTTACCGATGAAATTACTGGGATACAAGTGCTTGAAAAAATGGCGGGAAACTGAACTCCTCTGCATTTTTCATAAGTTTAACAGGAGGAATGTTTATCAAATAATAAATGTGACAAAATAACACCAATTGAATAAAATTTTGTCAAAATGCTCCTAAAGATGTATAAAATGAAATTATGGAATAAAATTAGGGGGTTACCGGGCAAAACATTATTAAGCTTTTAAATGGATAAAACCAGAGAAATCCGAAAATCTGACAGAAATACATAAACATGACCAGCTAACATCCTTAATCAATTACAACAAATTATAAGTCCATACTCTCCACTTTTGTCAACAGTAAGAGTATTTTTAAAGCAAAGTTTAAAAATGAGAAAGTAAAGTCTACGTTGGCCAAAGTTAATAGGACGATTTTTTTCTTGTCCTAATTTTTCTGTTGTATAACGCTTAGTCCTTTTATTAAAATGTGTTATTTTGTCAGACTTGAAATTGACATTGTATTTTTTGTTTTATCTGTACTGAAAAGGCATTGGTTGTAGAATGGTCCTATACAGAACAATAATTAAATCAATGTCGATATTTTTTAATGCATAGAATTGTTTTCCTTTCTTTCTATTATTCCGATTTTACTGTTGTTGACTCTTGTTTGGCAGTATTATGGCCACTCTTTTAAAAAGTCTTTCGCTGGTTTAGACAATTGTGGTGTTTACATCGATGAAATTTTAGGGTTGACACGTATACGCTCTTCTTTAATTTGAGGGTTGAGACGTAAATACTGTGCTTGGGGAAATATATATATATATACATTGTCAACATTCTGTTGATGATAGTTCATTGATGTTTGATTTGATTTGCATAAGAGTATATGTTCAAAAGACATAATTAGTAAATAGGTGTCAAAACACTTTGATTTTAACCACAATACATACATGTAATAAAACCACAGATAAAACTGTTTGTTATCGTTAAAAATTCATTACGCCTTAAAAGGAGAAAATTATATTGGATAACTTTATATTAATCTCATATATATGATGATACAGAAATATGCACTGGACGTAGATTCAAAACTTCAGAACTTGAGACAAGTTTGTGTTCTTGGTGGCATTTTTTACTTATCTGAAATTATACATACCTTATCTAAACTTATCTGAACTTTCCCTTTCTTAGCAGCAATATACCTACCTCTCCAGCCTATGGAGTGAACATTTCACAGTTGATTCGTTACTGTCGAGCTTGTAGTTTGTACAGTGATTTTTTGAACAGAGCAAAAACACTGTCCCAAAAGCTGCTTAGTCAGGGATTTGTTCAACCTTTGTTAATTTCATCCCTCAAGAAATTCTATGGCCGTCACCATAGCATCATTGAAAGATATGACGTGTCAGTATCCCAAATGAAAGTGGACATTTTCAGCTAGATTCACGTCTTCCCGGATTTGACTACCGACTTTGACATTTTCCCGGATTGAATCACTCACAGTGTGACGGGTGCTGTTAACAGAGCAGGACATGCTTACCCTTCCGGAGCACCTGATGTCACTCTCAGTTTCACTGGAGTTCACACTGTTAGTGCCTTTGTTCTGAATGTTGTGGTTTCTGGTTCTGTGCTTTGTGTCTGTCTGGCGTCATTGTTTTTGTGTCTAACGTCATTGTTTTCTGTGTTCTCGTTTTTGCCCTGTCTTTGGACTTCAATTTTTGTGAATATCACCCCTTTGTTCCTTCGGTATTCTACTGCCGTTGTTATCTACTAATATAAACGACAGTTTTTACAAATATCCTTGGTAAAATTCCATAACGTATACAAAATGGCAAAAGGGGTAATAATTCTATCAATTTGATATAACACATCAAAAAGGCCAAATACTTAAAAAAATATTATAACCAAACCGTTGACAGCATGATTTTCAAGCTACAAACAGCATCAGCATATTACGTTGACTCGAAAAAGTTATTCAATCTTTCATAGCTGTTCACATGTATTGATGAGGGCAGGCGTCATTGGTCATGTGTAAACATGTCAAAGTTCATTTCTTCTGTTGTGGTCCACACTCGTAACCTTTTAATTGATATTCATCACGGTCGATTGATTACTAGAAAATATTGCACTTACTCCGTATCCCTTCATTTTTAATAGAAAATATTATATACAAAAGCGCTCTTGATGCAATCTACATTATGTCACAAAGACTGTTTTAAGGTTTCATGACAATTCATTCATTATTTCAGGAGATGTAGTGGATCATTATTTCAGGAGATGTAGTGGATAATAGATATGTACTCTCAAGTGTAAAGGACAAACGGACAATCCTATCACTTCATACCCGAACATTTCACGCTGGGTGTTTTATTATTATCCAATTATTAAAAGTCAGGACCATTGAGGTTTACAATTTTGTTTTTGTTTTTTGTTTTGTTTTTTGTTTTTTGTTTTGTTTTGTTTTTTGTTTGTTTGTTTGTTTGTTTGTTTGTTGTTTTTTTTTTGGTTTGTTGTTTTGTTTTGTTTTTGTTTTTGTTTTGATTTTTTTTGTTTTGTTTTTGTTTTGATTTTTTTTGGGGGGGGGTTGTTTTGTTTTTTTGTCCTTCGGCAAATTTTTACTTCCCACATTGAATTAAAATGTTAAAATGTTTACATGAAGAAACACATGATATAAATGACTGACAATTACAATTACAATTCACATGGGTAAATGACAAGAAAAACACAAGTGAATGACAAAAACAAATGTAAACCACGATCATAGTAAGTCGGCATAGCCGGCTGGGTTCCAGCACTTCAAAAGCTTGCGATATGTTTCGATATGTTTTAACCGGTTGATGGGTTCCCCAACATTCCCTTCTCGATCCCGCTTTTCCAATCGTATAATGAACATACGAGTAAACCCCAATACATGTAGTCTACTTAATAACTGACCACTACCTTGAAAAATGGAAAGAATGAGACATACGTTAATTAGAAAGATGGATTGATGAGAACATATCCTTTTGTTTGTTGGAAGGTATGTATTACATTTTAGAATCCCTAGCGACATGGAGATTGACTGATTAACCAGCCGATCTTTTGAAAACTTACAAAAGATTTATTTTAGAACATTTTTAAATGCAAGGAGTTTCTCTCTCGTGCAAACTCTCTTCTTTGTGAGTTCACACTTTAGAGTGTTGTAAAAAAAGGTTTTATGAATTTTTTTATGCTTGTGTGTTTTGTTGGTGCGCCATGTTTTTGTGTTGCGTCTTATAGTGTTCTAAATTTTACCGAGTTACTGAACTTTGATTTATTGAATCAACTCCAAAACTCTACTGTTGTTGTCCTAAGCTCATAAAAGTTTTACTGAGTGCCCATTTGGGCTGTTTTTCTGTTTGCAAATTCATTTGTTGATTTTAGTCTTCTAAATTCTTTTTTTTCTGCATTGACGATACATTACAATTTGCGTCAAAGAAATCTAGTGCGTTGTCAATTTTTATTGTTTATTGATCATTTCCTGTGAAAACCAAAGATTAAATATTAATTTTGGTAAATTTTGATCGAAGAAGCCATATTAAAAAGATTATCGCATTCATTTGTAACTAAATAATATAAAACTACTTTGCTCTTAATTTTGTTGAGTACTTCTTTAATGCCTTGACCTTATATTCGTCATCACATATGAATGTTAAAATTGCACCATCCATGTCTTAATTATGCAAATCAATCTCTAAATAAGCTGCAACAATCTGTCTTTTTTATTTCCGACTTACAAATACAAATGTAAAACTTTAAATAGAATATAAGGCTATTAATTGACATATTCGTATGTACATGTCACAAATCAGTCTGTACGCTGTCGTATGATTAATATCGTAATAATAATTTACGCCACCATTTACAAAATCGATTGATTTACTCTCAATACATATGAATTTTCAATCAAATAAATTTCATTTTTGTACGATTTATTTTCCATAGACGATTAAGCAAGATTATTCTTTTAATTTCTTATAAGGTTTACGATTTACGTTTTGGTGGGTAAAATTTTGAGATGTTTATTTTCTATGTATTTTGTTTTACCACATTGGTAAACGAAACTCATCAATTTTGCGATGCCTGAAATTTTTGTTTTGTTCTCACACAATTTGGTGTATGCTCTTTTTTAGCTCAAATAATTTGTTTTTTGAAAATGGCATAATTTACAACTTGACTACAAGAGCATAACGCAAAACAAGTGACACCAATCTCTAAAAAGCGCTTAACGAAACGAAAGCTCTTCCAATCAGTTCACATAAAACAATGGTGAATTAGGGCTGTTAATCAAACATGGTGAGATCACTCACTTTTACAGATAATCTTTTGTACTGTTGTTGTTAGTAGTCTAGCTGTATTGGGTTTTATGTGTATGTTAATTATACTAAAAGGAAACGGGATAGAGTTTGGAGGGGTTTGGGTACCCATAAACCGGTTTAACCCTACCGCTAGCTCTTGCTAGTGCCGGAACCACGTCCGGCTATCCCGAGTTCCTATCGTTGTCTACGTTTGTCATTTGTCTTTTTATTGTTCCTAGTAGATTGTGGCATGTGGTTGTAATTTTCGGCCATTGTAAATATTTCCTCTTATCTTTGCTATATTAATTATTATGTCAATTAAATGTGTTTGTATAATAGTTTTATTTACAAGAGTGTGATTTCTTAACGTTGTAGTGTGTGAAGATAAAAGGCCTGCCGGAATTTGTGAATACTGGAAATATTATGGGTATTGTACACTACCAGGATACGAAGCATTTATGACCAACAATTGTGCAAAGACGTGCAATTCCTGTAAAAAGAACGTATGAATATTCTGAAAGCACTTCAAAAAAGTTGGAAATAGATAAGTATTTACCATTTGTTTTCATGTGAATATCCAAATGAAGTATTTAGACCTTCACATGACTGGAAGCTCTAATATTCCTGTGGAATTTACATTTTATTTTGACAAATTGTTGTATTTAGCAGAACAGAGGACGTAATGTTGATTGTATTTACCATAAATATACACAAGTTCAGTATTGAAAATTCTTACCTCAGTATGAAACTGTAGCAGACAAACTAATCCAGTTGTAACAACTGTGTTATCGAATTCGCCCAGTAATATGACAGTGTAATCCTTTCTCACTCTTGCATACACCTTTATGTAAACTGACATTATATGCAGACTCTTTCTATGTATAATAGTGAACGTATATGCAGACAGACTGTTTAGTGTTACCTGCTAGTCCAAAATATCTTTGTACGTGTAAATATTGTAGTTTTGTATTGTATATAAATAAAGTTGAAATGTGAAAAAAAAATAATAAAATGGTATTATAAAAAAGAGTGTCAACAGAGATTTTACGACTTACTTTTTAAAAGTCTATTGTTCTTTTTGGTCAAGTCCTGTCGGTCTGTCGTTTAAATATCCTTGCTCATACAGGTACATTCTTAAAGGCGCAACCTCTTGCGCAGTGGAAATACTAGTAAGTTTATATATCGATATACAACGCTTTCATGTACTTCTACATAAGTTTGAATGAATATTGTTGTGAGAATTTTGATCTGTGTGTATTTTCTAACAAAAGTGTAGTTTGCTGATCTAGGTCATTTTTTAAGGAATTAGTAATAGTCGGTACTTAGTTTATGTCGTCATATATCACCTTACAGTTTTCGTGCTAAGAAAATTAGTAACGGAAACAGCATTTCTCTGCTGAACTTTTTGATAATGTAAGATCGCCAAGCGAAGTTAAGACATTACAAACTTCCATGACTTTCCTTTATTCATTTCTCACGACTGGCCCTCCGTTTTTAGCTCACCTGGCCAAAGGCCATGTGAGCTTTTGCCATTACTCGGCGTCCATCGTCCGTCGTCCGTCCGTCCGTCCGTTAACTTTTATTCAAAAATCTTCTCCTCTGAAACTACTTGGCCAATACTTACCAAACTTAGCCTGAATCATCACCAGGGTATGCACTTTCAAGTTTGTGATTTTTATGTCCGTAGACCAAACAACATGGCCGCTGTTACTATAAATAGAACATAGGGGTAAATTGCTGTTTTTTGCAAATTACTCGAAAACCGTTACAGATATCAAAAATCTGACGGAGTAAAAATAATCAGCATGATGAGATCTACCCACTGTGCAATTTTGAAGAAAATCTGATAACCCATCTCGGAGTTATAGCCCTTTTTCCGTAAAATTTTCAAAATTTTTGCATTTTTAATTTTTTATTTCAAAAAGTGTAACAGATAGAGGTCAAGTGTAAATTGCAAAAATGTTTTGCATATCAAGATCTACCCACCCTGAAATTTTGAAGAAAATCCATAAACTCTTGTAGGAGTTATTGCTCTTTTTTCACAGAATTTTAAAAAATTTTCGTATTTTTTATATACTTTTATTTCCAAAACTATAGAAGATGAAGGTTAAGTGTAAATTGATAAAATGTTTGTCGTGTTGTGGCAACTTCAAAACTGGGATTGAAAATTGTTCATCGACCGCCATTTTCAAAATGGCCGCCAAAAAATGCGGGAAAATTCAACATTGTCCGATTTCAATGAAATTTTGTTTCCAAATAGGTATTGATGTCGCAACTTCAAAACTGATGTCAAAAATTGTTTGTTGACCACCATTTTCAAAATGGCCGCCAAAAAAGGCGGGAAAATTCAACATTGGCCGATTTCAATGAAATCTGGTTTCCAAATAGGTATTGAAGTTGCAACTTCAAAACAGATTTTAACAATTGTTCGTTGACCTCAATTTTCAAAATGGTTGCCAAAATAGGCGGGAAAATTAACATTGTCTGATTTCAATGAAATTTGGTTTCTAAATAGGTATTGATGTTAAATCTTCAAAACTGATGTCAAAAATTGCTGTTGACCACCATTTTTAAAAATAGCTGCCAAAAAAGGCGGGAAAATTCAACATTGTCCGATTTCAATGAAATTTGGTTTCCAAATAGGTATTGACGTTGCAACTTCAAAACAGATGTTGAAAATTATTTGTTGACTGCAATTTTCAAAATGGCCACCAGAAAAGGCGGGAAAATTCAATGTTATCTGATTTCAATGAAATTTTGTTTCAAAATAGGTATTGATGTCGCAACTTCAAAACTGATGTCAAAAATAGTTCGTTGACCACCATTTTCAAAATGGCCACCAGAAAAGGCGGGAAAATTCAACATTGTCCGATTTCAATGAAATTTGGTTTCTAAATAGGCATTGATGTTGCATCTTCAAAACTGATGTCAAAAATTGTTCATTGACCACCATTTTCAAAATGGCTGCCAAAAAAGGTGGGAAAATTCAACATTGTCCGATTTCAATGAAATTTGGTTTCCAAATAGGTATTGAAGTTGCAGCTTCAAAACAGATGTTGAAAATTATTTGTTGACTGCCATTTTCAAAATGGACACCAGAAAAGGCGGGAAAATTCAATGTTGTCTGATTTCAATGAAATTTGGTTTCCGAATAGGTATTGATATTGCAACTTCAAAACTGATGTCAAAAATTGTTCGTTGACCACCATTTTCAAAATGGCCGCCAAAAAAGGCGGGAAAATTCAACATTGTCTGATTTCAATGAAATTTGATTTCTAAATAGGTATTGATGTTGCATCTTCAAAACCGATGTCAAAAATTGTTCGTTGACCACCATTTTCAAAATGGCTGCCTAAAAAGGTGGGAAAATTCAACACTGTCCGATTTCAATGAAATTTGGTTTCAAAATATGTATTGAAGTTGCAACTTCAAAACAGATGTTGAAAATTATTTGTTGACTGCCATTTGCAAAATGGCCACCAAAAAAGGCGGGAAAATTCAATGTTGTCTGATTTCAATGAAATTTGGTTTCCAAATAGGTATTGATGTCGCAACTTCAAAACTTATGTTGAAAACTATTTGCTGAAGGCCATTTTCAAAATGGTTGCCAGAAAAGGCGGGAAAATTGTTTGTTGACTGCCATTTACATAATGATGTCTCTGTTTCAAAACTGGTGTTGAAAGTGGTCCGTAGCAAGAGCGTTTTTCTGTCAGTAAAGCCCAACAAAGAAAAATAGTACAACATGATTAGACTTTAAATACTGTTCAGGATATTGGTGTTGTTTGAGTTACTAAAGTTTGAGAGACTGATGATCAACTTTATAACTTACAATGTTACCACGATTGTGGCAACTGAAAGCCAGGTGAGCGATACAGGCTCCTGGGAGCCTCTTGTTCCAAAATATCATTACTAAAACACCACTCTTCTATATCAAGTTCAAAGGGAATTCCCTCCTTCATTTTTCTTTTTTCTTAAAGTAAATCATGTTCTTCCGATACAGAAAGTTCAATGCACCGCAACATAAAATCATCGGTCGTTCACACTTTTGGGACTTTTGGTGTACATTGTTGTCTTCTATAGAGTTGTAATCTTTAAGTTTTGTCTTCGTCGATTATGCTTGTGCTGCTAATTTGTCCTTATATGTCTCTGAATAATGAAGTGTTCAACATGTATTTCAACCTTTTACCTTGGCATTGTTTCATTGTAAGGGAAGTTACATCGTACTATGAATTTTCATTGGTTTTGTCATTGGGTAAGACAGACATATGCCAATCACTTACTGAAAAGATTTTTCAGCGCCTTTTAATTTTACTATCTGTATGATTGGTTTCACGTGTTAAGCAGAGAACAAAATACCAAAGTTACTGTTAATTTTGATTCTGAATATGCACATTCCGACAAGTTATGTCTCTTCATAGCAGATAAATTCAAAACATTTGAAAGTCTATAAACCGAAATATTGTAAAGTTGATAGAGCACAAATAACCAGAAGAATCTAAATAGAAAAGCCAAAATTCAGCTAAGTGCAAAGCTATGCACGAGGGAGATACTCCCTTTAAACACAATTTTGTTAAATTTAGATATTGCATGTTTCAAAACAAATCGGTTTTCGGGTCAGCACCGAAGTACTGACTACTGGGTTGGTGAGTACCGTCGGGGACTAACAGTCCACCAGCGGAAGCATCGGCCCAGTGGTAACAAAGAACAAAATACCGAAGTTACTGTTAATTTTGATTCAGCATGTGCTCATTTCGAGAAGTTATGTCTCTTAAGTGCGGATTATCTTTACTCCTCTGGGGCATCAGATGACACTTATGTTTTTAGGGTTCACATTGTAAGTGCTTTAGTCTTTGAGGCGTTTGTAGTATATTATGTTTGTATCGCCTTCGTTATTTACCTTCTCTGTCTGTATGTGATGTTCTATGATTTTTTGTTGTTGCTTCGGTATTCGTTTGAAAATTTGTTTATTTAATTTTGTTCAACTTATTCATGAACTTAGTTCTTTTAAAGTAAGAATTTACAATGATGTTCTTAGTAATAGAAATTTTACAAGTGGAATATCTTCTTGGTCTTGTGAATCCCTGCTATTTGTCTAGTAAAACAATAAACATATAAAAGTTGATATAGCTTGACTCTGTGATCAACAGTAAGAATATAGTTAACCAGCAAATTTTGTAGTTGTTATAAACATAGCCGAATGAACTTCCAAATTAATTCCGAAGCAACACCTAAAATCTTAAATCAAGAATACTGGGCATTATAGGAATCACATACAGACGGCAGCCTTCAACATTGATATCTTATTTAGTATATAAGATATCTTATTTAATATATCAGATATCTTATTTAATTCATAAGATATCTCTGTTAGTTTCTAAGATATCTTTATAAGGAATTCTATAAAAGATATCTAAATTAGTTAATAAGATATCTTAATTATTAAATGAGATATCTTATATATTTAATAAGATATCTTTAATAACAGTTTAATTAGATATCTTAATTAATATATCAGATATCTTATTTAATAATCAAGATATCTCAATTAGTTTATAAGATATCTCATTTAGTTTATAAGATATCTTATTAAACTTAACAAGATATCTTGAAAGTGGAATAAATATAAAAACGGCGTGCCATACACATCGGATATGCAAGGGTCTTACAATAAATCCTGAATATGTGGTTGTTTATTGGTTAATTCCTAATATTTTCACCAGTTTTTCGCTCTGTAGTAAATGGCAAAATGAAACTTTGCATCAGAAAGGAAACAAAAATAAATATTAAGCATATTTTCTTTTACACAGTAATTGATTGACGTATCTTAAAACGATACTCTTCTGATTCGTTTTTATTTTTTAAGTCAGAAACAATATTTGCTAGTTTATTCTGGGTGTTCCAACAACTCGCAAAAATCATCAGCTAATTCTAATTCTATGAATGTTGTGGTTTTATAACTCTATAAGCTGAAATTTTGGGTCTTTTAATGTCATTAATGTCATAAATAATTGAATACCGCAGTTACTGTGAATTTAGTTTCTGCATTTGCGCATTTCGACAACTCGTGTCTTTTCAGTGCAGATAAAAACGTTTGGAAGACAATTAACTCAAAGATGCGAAAGAACTAAGAAAGACCAAATAACCAGTAAGATATAAATGTAAACCCAACATCAGCTAAAGACAGGGCTTTGCATGATGGAGATACTCCTTAGTTTTTAACACAATTTACAAAAATTATTGTAAGGTTCGAAATAGAAACGGCTTTCGAAGTAGTGACTACTAGGCTGGTGAATACCCGCGGGGACTAACAGTCCACAAGCAGAGGCATCGACCCAGTGGTAACAAATAACTATATACCGAAGTTACTGTGAATTAAGTTTCTGCATATATGCGCCTTTCGACAACTTATATCTTTTCAGTGCAGATCAAGTCTTAACGTTTGGAAAACCATCAATTCAAAGATGTTAAAAACTGAGAGAGACCAAATAACCAATAAGGTATTCACTTGTTAAAAATTGACCTTTCAGCTGTTTTAAATAGAATATTCAACTGTTAGAAGTTGACTTTTACAGAATTGATAAACTTACCAAAGCTATTATTTAATATACGTTGTTATGGACACATGCTAGTAACTTTTTCTTTAACCACCATATTAAGGCCAATATTCAATATTCAATTTTTTGTGGCTTCTATGCCTAGAAATCCGTTACATCAACTATAAAGTAACGACTAAAATATGGTGTTACTCTCTATTCCAAAAGGTCATTTCGACTGTTAATGTCTTATTACAAAATTAAACCACGTTAAATTTGATTAAAAACTCTATTACGTAGGCCATTTCATTTAGTGATAGTGACATTATAACACATTCCCCTTTCTTGCATTTGTACTTGTAACTTAAATCATGCAGAAAATGCATAAAAAATATGAGTTGTAAATGTGTGTGATACTCTACCGTAAACATAACACTGTTTTTTTTTCTTTGTTTTTTTTTTATCATGTAACAGTTTCCATTCTTCTACGTTTTCAAAATATGACAAGATTGAGTTCTTGAAATACTACACAGAACTACGTCATCCCTATGTACTGTTATATAATGCGTAGAAATTACGCCTTAATTTGTAGATCCTTTTTAGTAGTGTAAATTTTCACATTTCACCAATATACAGTCTGTTCATCAGTAAGCACTATATTGACTAACGCGACGAATGCGTACATCATTTGTTTCCCCGTTTGACTTAATAGGTATAATTGAGGCGTAAGGAGTAATTTCATCATAATGTTTATTATCTACTCCATAATACATTACTGGATTTACTAAATGACGACGATTTGATTTATCTAGAAACGATTTCGCTCCGTCAGTGACAAACTGCCGTTCACTCTGGTATGGCTGTAACAAATGGTTGTCATAATAGTTCACTGGTTGGCCGTGGACAACATCGATTTTCAACACAATTACATTATTTGGAACTGGTACTATGGGCAACAATAATGGTGGTGCAAAGCCGTTTCCATATTGTGGTCCTGAGAAAATTTCATACGGAAATGGTGGATAACTGTTTGGTATGCTTGGGAAATTAAAGTAACTGTCCAAGTCATAATGA
>MJUU01048522.1:98946-115860 GCA_002080025.1 Modiolus philippinarum | reverse complement strand
ATAAGAATTATATTTTGTGGTATGCAATTTATTGTGACATCACAATTACCCAAATACATGTAAATGAAATTAAGTCCTAGCAAAAATAACCATACCGAATATACACAACAGAGGTGGTAAGAATTTATTTTATGCATACATTTTGTGATTTTTTTTCCAAATGTTTCTGTAAAATATGTATTTTCTGGTAGGATGGTTCAAGTACAAAATCTAGTAAGAAACTAAAGGGAAATCTGAAGGTATATTTTTATCTTTGCATGGAAAACTGTAGCACTTAATGGTAATTTAAAGGTACATTTTTATGCATGATAAATGGTAGCACTTTGTTTTTTACCAGTTGTTCATGCATGGTACAGAGGGTAGTCACATGTTACAACACTGTTTCACACTTCATAAACATGTTGCCAAAAACTAATGGTTTTACAAACTTAGATTATTTTATTGTTTTTACATTAGATAAGCCTAGTCAATTTCATTTAAGGTAGAAGACCTGGATTAAGGGAGATTACTCGTTAAATTATTAAGGCGTTTAAAACAGTCAGCGTCATCAATGCTTTTCAAGCATGGATGTGAAAAAAATTTAAAATCATCTATGTTACTTAGAAGCTTAGTTAATATATTTAAAAAAATGCTTAAAACAAACATACAAGTGATTATTGAGAGTTATGTCCCTTAACCTAGGTCTACTACCTTAATTAAGTAGTTATTTTGTAGATGTATAGAAAATTTAACACTAATTTTTATCTAAGATATAAAATAAGAATTATTCTCTAATTTCTAGCAAATATAAACACCTCCTGACTAGTTGGTTATCAAAATGATAATTAACATGGGTATAATTTGATCTCAGTTGGCAATTGGTCAATCATGTAAATGTCTCATGTCAGTTTCTAGAAAATGAAATAGTGCAACTGGATGTTGATGAAATTAACACCTGCAGCGTTGTCTTGCGAAACGGTTTTTGCATTTTTATGGCTAAGATTACTCAATTTATTGATAATATGACATGATTATCAAAAATATTATATTCAACACCCCTTTCAATGAATGGTGCAATGATACACATAGCAATGATGATAGCAACAAAATGGTGGCATACTTGAGACTGGAGACTACGGAGATCGCTTTACTTCAAATAATTTGAGTAGAAATTACAGAACAAATCTCTAACATTGTTTTCCGGTTTATTACGATAATTTCTCACATCTCGATAGTTAAATTTTCACATTTTAAAGTTCTCGGGTAAACCTCAAACTTTAAAATGTGAAAATTTAACTATCTCGAGGTGAGAAATATACGTAATAAACTGGAAACAATGTTAGAGACTATATTTATTAAATATAAAGGGATCATTGCCTGGTATATCAATGTTTGCCCTGTTATCAGCCCAAATTATCTATCAGCCAGAGCCAGAATCAAAGCAAAATGTTGATCAATCTGTTTATTCCATGTCTCCAATCAAAGATTTTTGTGGTGTTTTCCATCTGTTGTATGTTCTTTACTTTGGTATATATACAAAATTTAACAAATTTCTCATTTTGAACCTCTCACTGACAAACTTTACATAAAGCCCTTCAGACTTTATTCTGTTTGTGAGTAAGATGGCTGCATAATTTACACATTGATAGCTTCCTTCAAAATTACTTTTATTTTTATAGTGATTTCTTTTGATGAGACTTATTTACACTCTGAACATTTAAGACAGTGAATAAAAGAAATATCATCTATACTACAGATCTTATCTAAATTGCTCCTGAGAAAAGCTTACACAGAATAGTGTTTACTGGTATTGCACTTATTTCAATGTTAACTTATGGCGGATTTCTCAGATGATTAATGTATTTTATTTGCAATTCTTCAATGAACATACCAATATTCCTCAAGTAACACCTATAACAACTCCTTCAAAACTCCTATCCTTTCTTTGTCAATCAACCAATCAAGATTCTATAGAATTCTTTTGTATACCAATTTGTCATTACTGGAGTATCAAGGTAAACCCCTTCAGGCAGTACAAATTGGTATACAATAGAATTTCTATAGAATCTTGATTAGTTGATTGGCAAATATAAGACAGGAGTTTAGAAGGAATTGTTATATGTGTTACTTTAGGAATACTGGTATGTTCGTTGAAGAATTGCAAATATAATACGTTAAAGAGCCAGGAAACCCGCCATAAAATGGTAATATATATTGTACTGTTATCCAATCAAACAGCTTGTTTCAGCAAATTTTGGTTGAAGCACATTGGTTAATTGTTCAAGACTTTAGAAAGAGAACAATCAAAAGACATGTCTGTATGAGATAATTACACATAAACAATCATGGATAGATACCCACATACATTGTTCCAGCACCTTTTTTCTTGGGAATTAAATTAGAGCTTGGGAAACTTACAAATATGTACGACATTTTTATACCCCATGCAACGAAGTTGCGGAGGGTATAATGTTTTTGACTGGTCCGTCCGTCCGTCAGTCCGTCCGTCAATCCTGTTCTTGTCACTGCAACTCCTCTGTAACCGCTTGACAGATTGCTTTCATATTTGATAGCATTGTTGGTCATGATGTGTAGATGTGCATACTATACCGCCATATTGATCGCATAATTTTTGTGGGAGTTATGGGACTTAGACTATTTTCAATTAAAATACCAAAGTATAATCTTGTCACTGCAACTCCTCTGAAACTGTTCAATGGATTGCTTTCATATTTGGTAGGATTGTTGGTCATGATGTGTAGATGTGCATACTGTACTGCCTTATTGATCGGATTATTTTTATGGGAGTTATTGGACTTAGACTGTCAGTCCTGTTCTTGTCACTGCAACTCCTCTGTAACCGCTTGACGGATTGCTTTCATATTTGGTAGGACTGTTGGTCATGATGATTGTGTAGATGTGCATACTATACCACCATATTGATCAGATAATTTTTGTGGGAGGTATGGGACTTAGACTAATTTCAATTAAAATACCAAAGTATCATCTTGTCACTGTAACTCCTCTGAAACCGCTCAATGGATTGCTTTCATATTTGGTAGGATTGTTGGTCATGATGTGTAGATGTGCATACTTTACTGCCTTATTGATCGGATTATTTTTATGGGAGTTATTGGACTTGAGTTATTGGACTTAGTCTATTTTCAGCTAAAACAGCAAGTATCATCTTGTCACTGCAACTCCTCTGAAGCCACTTAATGAAGTGCTTTCATGTTTGGTAGGATTGTTGGTCATGATGTATAGATGTGCATACTTTACTGCTTCATTGATTGGATTATTTTTATGAGAGTTAATTGACTTAGACTATTTTCAGCTAAAACATCAAGTATCATCTTGTCACTGCAACTCCTCTGAAACCGCTTAATGGATTGCTTTCATATTTGGTAGGATTGTTGGTCATGATGTATAGATGTGCATACTATACTGCCTTATTGATCCGATTATTTTTATGGGAGTTATTAGACTTAGACTATTTTCAGCTAAAACAGCAAGTATCATCTTGTCATGGGTAATTTCCCTTTAAAATCTGACTGTTTTCAAATCTTCTTTGGTTTACTTTTCTCTTTTAAGTTTAAGAGAAATTCCCTGCTATCACTTTATTAAAAACAATTATTTGTTACATAATCAAGAGTAAAAAAGGTGTTTTTATACAAATTTTTACAATTTTTTGCAAAAATACTTCCATAATCTTTACTTATTTCACATTGTAATAATTTGAGTATTATAAATGTATATTGTGTCCTACATTGGTCAATGTTTGCCTTCAATTGAAATACTGTAGTAGAAGTTTTTCGTCTTCATAGTCTGAAAGCACTCTACTACTAACCTGGTTATGCCATGGTTAGTTTTTGTTATCACTGAGTCTTGGGTCTGTCAGTCATACACTTTTCATTCAAAGGTCTTCTCTGAAACTGCTGGGCCAATTGGAACCAAACTTGGTCACAATACCGGTAGTCCTTAGGTGGTCCCCTTTAAAAATGTGTTCGGCAAGTCAACACTCCATCCAAGATGGCTGCCAGTTGGATCTCTGTCGAAAAATGGACCCTATATTCCAAGATCTCTGAAACTACTGGGCCAGTTTGAACCAAACTTGGTCACAATGGTCCTTATAGGTGGTCCATTTTAAAAGAAATGTCTGGCAAGTCTGTATCATATCCAAGATGGCTGCCAGCGGGGAACACAGTTTTAACATTGGACCCTACGGGAAAGCATTTAAAGATCTTCTTCTCTGAAAATTTTGAGGCGTTTGGAACCAAACTTGGTCACAATAGTCCTTGGTTGGTCCCCTTGAAAAATTGTGTCAGGCAGGTCCACATGTCATCCAAGATGCCCCCTCTCCCAGGTGGGGAACTTTTTCAAAACTTGGACAATATTGAAAAAATCTCCTTTGAAAATACTTGGCCAATCGGAACCAAACTTAGTCACAATGGTCCTTAGTTGGTCCCTTTTAAAAAATGTGTTTGGCAAGTTCACATCATATTCAAGATGGTGATGGTGAATGAAAGAGGAACATGGTTTTAACATTGGATCCTATAAGGCAACATATTCAAAGATGTTTTCCTCTGAAAGCACATGGCCAATTGGAATCATACTTGATCACAGTGGTCCTTTCTTGGTCCCCTGCACAAAATGTGTCCAGCATGTCCAAGATGACAGTCAGCGGTGAACAGTTTAACCTTGGATCCCATTGGAAATCATTTAAAGATCTCCTCTGAAAATACTAGGCCAATTGGAACCAAAGTGAGGCACAATGATGCATAGATGGTCTTCTTCAAGAAGGTGACAGTCAGTCTACGCCCCATCAAAAATAGTTGGGGAACATAGTTTAATTTTGGATCATATAACATCAATGTCTATCAACAAACTTGAAATTGAGACCCTTAAACATCTGGATTATTTTGATTAATTGTGTCAGCCATGGCCCAGGTGAGCAATACAGGCTCTTGGGAGCCTCTTGTTATGTATAATATTGCTTATAGGATATTTTTTTAGTTCAATAATGCAGGATTTTCTGATATGTGGAGGCATGGGGTATGTGAGCTTGCTCACTAAGGTTCTTTAATTGCTTTTCAGTGTGTAAGGAATTACACAATGCACTTTTTATAGAAAATATGGTTACTTCTCTCTGGCTTTTCTTTTATTTCTGCAAATTAATCAGTTGACTTGCATTTTTAGATTAAATGTGCAACAGTCTTTTATTGATAATAATTTTCTTTATTGAATTCACTAATGCTATATATAAAGACATTCCATATTAACATACACATCAAAATTCTTTTTATATAATAAAAATGGGAAGAAACTGACATCTGACTTTTGAAAGAAAAAGGTACATTGACAAATGTCTTCTGTCTTGATGGATATTACAGCTCTGATTTATTTCTTGTATTTGATATTTAAATGTTTCATGCTAGTTTACTGTGAAAGTATTATTGTTTGTGGGGATCCAATTTTCATGGACTTCATGGTTCGCCAAAACCACGAAATAAAGTTCCCAAAGAAATACATTTTTTTTCTTAGTTATAATGCTTTAAATTTCAGGTCACGAAATAGTGATGTTTATGAAAACCACAAAAATTGATGTCCACGAATAAAAGTACTTCCACAGTATATCTCAGGTTTGTTAAATGTAGTCAGAAAATCAGTTTGAGTTTTGTAATAAACATATCTTATTGTATTTTAGATGAGCCCAGCTATACCTGAAGAGGAAATGGACACTGATGTCAGTTACACAGAAACAGCAAAAAATGTCAATTTCACTGCTGAACCAGAAGTAGTAGTCGCCAGAGAACCTACCAGTAAATATTTAATGTTCTGTCATGATTTATGGCTAAGTAATTGGCTCAGAATAGTAAAAAACATTTGCCCTGTCAGTTTTCACAGAAAAAAAATGGCTAGGTCCAGCATACTGGCGAAAATTGTACACAACAACAAAAAAAGGAGTATGGCAACCTTATACAGAAAATGATAACACATCGCAAATATGTCAGTCACAAAAATTAAGCAATCACAAAATTTGCAATTATTGAAAATAACAATTTCTCTAATTTTTATCCAGTTTTCACATTTCTTGAACGGTGTGGAAACATTTGTTCTTCTCTCTAGAGAGGAGAACAAGTTTCGTGACATTTCCTGCAAAATTCATTCGGAATACAATCCTCGGTGTTTTTCGTCCAGTCATTAGAGAAACAGTTTCCACAACTTAAAACATGTTAATTATGAAATTTCTTACATCTCGTTAAAATAAATTTTCAAATGTTTAAAAGCTCTGCAAGCCTGGCTTTCAAACATTTGCAAAATTTATTTAACTCGATGTTAGAAATTTCATAATCAACTAGTTCTCTCTATGGAAACTATATTTACACTTCGAATACAATGGTTGTATGAGAAATGACAAAAAATCTGCATTTCATCAGATACCCTACAATTCTTTGCAAAATTAATGTTTTAAAGTAACACAGTCCAATGGAAATAAATAAAGCTTACAAAATTTCCATTACTATTAACATGAATATTAGGACTTGCAGCACACATTTTTCCCATCTGTTTGTCAAAACTAAACTTAGTCTCTAATTGGGTTATGAAATTTCATTATCAACCATAATTATCTAGTTATTTTTGGTATTCTTATAATTGTTTTTGCCAGAGTTTTGGACTTTATGAGGTACATAGTTTGTTATCACAATTCTGCATTTTTTTAGCAAAAAAGTTTTAATTGTGCAGATATTGGCCCTTGATTTCTATTTATTAATGATTTTTTTGATAATGAGTGTTAAAAACAGAAAACATTGCTTAATACTTTGGTTAAGTAAACATTTATTTTCTGTCCAAAAATACTTTAATTTAATTTTAACTCTTATTTATAGCTGAATTAGAGAAAGAGCAATCAGTGACACATTCCACACCTGACCCCAGACAGCAGGGAGAGGCTGGTTCTCCTGAAAAGGAGCAAGTCCCAGAAGAGCAACCACTGATCATGAAGGAAGAACCACTAAATTCTGGTATGGGAGCCTGGTCTGAAGATATTCAGATTAACTGGTCCCAGGTTGTAGTTAGAGATGATCTGTTAGCTCTGAGAAACTTCTTTAAGCAGGGAATGAATATAGCTGTCATGGAAGAAATGGTAATTATACTTTGTTAATTCTCATTAATTACTTTTAAATTGGTGATTTACATAAAATAACTTTGTAAATATGCAATGGTAATTTTCTAGAATATTTTCACAACTGTCATTTTAATCACTATAAAACATTTGTCAAAATTGTAATTTAGGGCCAATTTCCACTGTTTTTGAACTTTATTCTTTCACTATCACTTTTATTTTTTTTCGCATACCTTCAAGTCATTTCTTAATTGCTTTTTCACTTCTGATAGATACACAGTTTCCCTTTACATACTCCAAGTATTGACGAAAGGCTGACGTCTGCTTCATCCAAAAGTTCAAAGGTTAAATCATGTAAAGTTCATTTAATTTGCAAGTGAACTTTGTGGTTATGGCTAGAACCAATAGAAAAGCTTGTTGCAAATATTTTCAGCACACAGTATTAGATTACTTTTTTAGTTGATAAATTTATGAAGGAACTACTTTTTGTTTACATGAAGGAACTACTTTTTGTTTACAGTGCTTAAGTGAAATGGTAATAAACAAAAACAAAACCCAACCTAATATGTTATTGTAACTTTGTTAACAAATTCATTGATAATGTACCCCCTTGGACTTAATTATAATTTTTGTTTTTAAAACAGTCTATTATTGGGATGTTTATTGGAATTTGATATCAACAATTTCAGATTTGAATGTTTCTACTGTGGAATAGTTTTCACTATATGTTTAACCTCACTAAATTAATTTGACTGTGATTACTAAATATACTAAAAATTTAAATTGATTTTAGAAAACAGACAGGATCAAACAAATGTCCATTTTAGTTGAATGACACTTAATTCTAATTTCGAATTTTGGTTGATTTGTTGAGGATTTAATTTACAATTGAAAATATAATGTCATTCAATTATGTAAGTAAATCAATTGAGTTAAATTGCTTGGAATTTGATTTGTATTTAAAAGTTAAATGACAGTTATCATTAAATGATGCTGTGCAATCCATAATCTTGGTATTAAATATTGATATATCAGTATGGGGCTTAATTCAATCATTATCTAAATAAGCAATGGAATATTACAAAAGAACTGTAATATTACCAGTTTTGAAATGGACAAGTCACTTAAAAAATTGAATATAGCTCCATACTTTAGATGTAGGCATCAACACCAAAGAAAACTAAAGGTGTTTATCATTTACCGATTTTTTGGGTCAAATTTTAATACACATATTTGTGTTTTTACCCTGCAATAGACTGTTTTTGTTTCTCCCCTACACTGCACTGCTAATATGAATGATGTAATTTTATCCAAAATCCTAATTTCACAATTACGGGCAATTAATGAAAAATATACTAGATTCTCATTACCAGCCAAATTCAGATTTTCTCAGCCCTTAAAAATATTAATTAAATGTTAATATTGCATTTATTTATATAAATAACAATTTGCAATTAAATGAAATGGCAGTAGAATACCGAAGGAACGAGACAAGCGATGACCACAAAAATTGAAGCCCAAAGACATGGCAAAAACAGCATCAGAGAAAAAACAAGGACGTGAGACAGCCACAATGTACGGAAATAAAAAGATAACATTTAGAATTAAGGTACTCATAGTGTGAACTCCCATGAAAACCGGGAGTGACATCAGGTGCTCAGGAAGGGATTAAAAAAATGAATATCCCCTTCTCTCAATTTTCAAGAAGGCATGGATGAGAATCTAGAAATTATTTTTCATTTTTGTTCAATAAACAATTAATTTTAATGTATGAAATTGTCAACATTTAATTTCTGAACTTGAAAGAAAAATTTTATGAAATGTATTACATGTGGGGAAAATGCTCCCATGGCCACTTATATAAAAGTTATAAAAGTGGTACATTGTATCCCACTGTTATGCAATATTGCTGTTGCCCTTAATTTTAGAACCTTGTTTCCAGAAACTATGAATATGAACTCTTATTTGTAAAGAGTTATTTTCCTATGCAGGTATAAATATTCTTAGTTTCCTGCTTACAAGAGCAATGTCCAGAAGAATTTTTTTTTCTGTCTATAATAAAGTGACAATAGTTTTTCAGAAAACTTTTTACATGATTTTATTTGAAAGTGTATAAAAAAAACAAACTTGCACAACCACTCTTTAAAAAATCAAGGTTTTCAGAATACATACTTTGTATCATTAACAAAAAACCAGCTAGGAAACAACATAAAACCAGGACATGCCAATCAAGGGGAAGAACTTTTGCTACCAAACAAGGGGGGGGGACTTTTGCTACCAAACAAGGGGAAGAACTTTTGCTACCAAACAAGGGGAAGAACTTTTGCTACCAAACAAGGGGAAGAACTTTTGCTACCAAACAAGGGGAGAACTTTTGCTTCCAAACAAGGGGAAGAACTGCTACCAAACAAGGGGAAGAACTTTTGCTACCGAACAAGGGGACGAACTTCTGCTACCAAACAAGGGGAAGAACTTTTGCTACCAAACAAGGGGAAGAACTGCTACCAAGCAAGGGGAAGAACTTTTGCTACCAAACAGGGGAAGAACTTTTGCTACCAAACAAGGGGTAAAACTTTCGCTACAAAACAAGGGGTAGAACTTTTGCTTAATTATACTTTTAAGATTCAAAGTCATACGTTAATGAAAACAGTTTTGAAAATGGGCATGCATATACACCGTACCCCAGGTTGAAATAAATTTTATTGATGTACACAGGTACACTGTACTCTAGGTTTAAATAATATGTATTGTTATACACAGGTACACTGTACCCCAGGATCTACAACAGGTACAGCAGAATCTAGATCAACTACTGCTAAAGATAAAAAGGTCCAATACACAAAATCAATTTTTGCTATGTAGATTTTGAGTTCAACATTAACACAAAGTGAAAACTTATTTTCAATGATTTGCTTCCAATTTAGTGTGTTTTTTAAGCAAAGTGTTCTTTCAAACCAGAAAAAAAGCATCCAAGTTTTCTGCGTTATATTGCAGCCGTATATTGAATTATAATAAGCTTACCTAAGTTGTTTTACGTAGTATGATGTTTTTATTATAATTATAGAGATGAAATGAGGATTAAAAAAAATTAGTTCTGTCCCTACTCAATTATTCTTTTGGAATTACTGCCACTATTGTCATTCATATCACTAATTACGTTATTCATATTGGTTGATGGTTCAAATTGACTTATTTTTTTTTCATATTTTCTTGATGTTTGAAAAAGGGGGGATGTTAATTAAGGTAAGGAATACACAATTTAAGCAGAAAACTGATTAATGTGTTAACTGCACAAACATTGTTAAAGTCAACTCTCATTTGGTGTCACTTGAACTGTTCAAAGAATTTTGCATTGTTAATAAGAGTTATCTCCCATAAGATGCTTAATCAGGTCCTCATTTCACAATAAAGCAAGTATTTGATGCTGTTTATGTATTTTAGGCTAATTAAACTGACTGAGTAGATTAATTTTTTGTCAAGAATACTGCTTAAGTGCACGCTAGGGGCCTTCTTGATCTCGCTTGAGGGGGGTGAATATGTAACAGTGGAATAAACATCAAGGTAGAAATACAATAGGTTGTTTATATACCCGGAAATTCTGCACGACGGAAAGAAAGTACGCTTACAAATATTGTTCACCTCTGGTTGAAGACCCTCAGGCAACATCAAGATGTGGACAGGAATAAAAGCCCTGTCCTTGATAAACTGGAGTTTTCTATGTATAATGTGCGTTTTTGTCACATGTACATTCACTCCATATCCTTTCTTTTTTTCTATTAGTGAATAATGTGGCAGATTTTGAAGGTTTTTATTTTTCATATCATGGATAATTTTGAATCAGGGTGCATTTTGATAAGAGTGCACCCTTTAAATAGTTTTCAAGCAGAAACTGAAATAATTGTGGAAAAATAAATCATTTTGCCTGCCCAAAACACAATTTTGGGCCATTTATAGCTAAATTGAAGTTATAAGTCTATATGAATTGATAAAGTTGACTTAGCTTTTATCATATGACATTTTCGCAAAATGATGCCTTGAAATCTGGATATCAAATGAAAAAAAAATGGACTTTTTTAGACTGATTGTGTTGATAATCTACCAGTCAGTTTTATTATAATTAGCTTTATAGCTGTGTGTCTGCTCTGCTGCTAACCAATTGCTCTTTCAGACATTATGTACACCAGCAGATGAAACTCCAGAGCTCATGTCACCGACAGGTCAGAAAAAAGATAAAAAGAAAGACGATAAAAAAGATGCAAAAGTATGTTAGATGTGTGTAGTTGTATTTGAAGTGTTTGATCTTAGATATCTAATTTGTGCTGATTACTGTGGACGTACTTTTATTCGTGGACACCAATTTTCGTGGTTTTCATAAATATCGCTATTTCGTTGGTATTAAAATTCGTGGTTTCAAATTATTGGCATTAAAACTCTATGGAAAAATGCATTGCGTTGGGAATTTAATTTTGTGGTTTCAGCAAACCACGAAATCCACGAAAATTGGAACCCCACGAACAATAGTACTTTCAAAGTATTAAGTATTATAATAATATATGCTGGCTGTTATATTTTGAATTCTAATACAACAATTCTATATGGTTCCTATTGGTTTAAGTAAACATAAGTGATGGGAATCAGAGACTTTTTCATAATAGGTCATCAGTTACAGTTAACCAACTATTAAAGCTTTGATTAATAATCGAAACAACTACCGTATAGCGGGTAATTTTCATGGTTGCCAAATTTCCCGATTCGTTCCCAAAAGAGGGGTTTTAAATTTTAGCGGTCATCAGGGATGACGCTACTATATAATTTAGGACGGCCGCACGGCCCCGTTCCCCTATTGGGGGCCCCATTCCCCCAACAAGAAAATTCCTAATTGCGGCAACGATGTTTACAAAATCCAGATTTTTTCATTTCTGTCTCCTGTGAATCTTTCATTCCGATCTGTGTCGCCTCTTGTTAAAACCGGAAATTACTCAAAACATCACAGTAACATCCAGAAGTAACTAAATAATGCAATGTACGACCACCCTGAAGATGAACAAAATGTCTGAGATCGCAAATGTCCATAAGGGAACCTCTTTTAAGTCAGAATGCGTAAAGTGAAATTGAAATCGTGTTGTTATCGTTCATTGTCGTGTCTAAAATTCGAGACTTTCATTCATGACTTTTGAAATATGTGGTAACGTGCAAATGCTCTCATTGCAAAAGACACGGCTTGCATTGAAATAAATATTGAATAGTTATGACTTGAAATCAGAGTTTCTGAAACTGGGACTTTTTAACTGGTTTAGAATTTGGAACTGCACTTCATATAGGGGTGCTTTCATTATCTCATTTCTACTAGTTAAAACCTAAGGTGTAAATACTTGCTGTATGATAATGGAATGAATGCATATATATAGTCATTTCATGGAATGAAGTATATATATAATTGGGTATGAAGGGTTTGATTTTAGTGATAATATTGAAATGTGTAAGTCATCTTTATTTGCAGACGACCAAAGAATTTCTGACAGAATGTTGATTTGCTTTCCTATAGGAAAGGAGCAGTACTTTTTTAGTTGATGATCAGCTTGATAAAAATCAAGTCTGGTGTAATTTGAAAAACTATATAAAATATAGTCTTAATGTGTGAAAAATGTATAAAATATAGTCTTAATGGCTTTGGTGTAATGATACTTTCCATTCTTCAAACTGTTGTTGTGTGTGCTTACACATATTCTTGGTTTATACAAACATATGTTGCAGTATTTGATCTATTTTCATTTTTCCCAATCTAAGTTGTTGCGATGCAAAATTCCCAAAAATCATCCCTGGGTCATCAATTTTCGCGAATAGAAAATTATGTTCAGGACAGTCATGTATAAAGATATACTAAGTTTAATTTCGCGAGTTTTAATTTTCGCGCTTTCGTAAACCTCGTGAATATAGCGAAAATTAGAACTTCACGAAAATTATCCACTATACGGTCATTGACAGAAATTATTCTGTTGTCTCATATATATGAAAATAAGAGTTTTTAGAATTGAAGAATATGTATTGATAACAAATTGCTGCAGTTTTTACTGGTTTGGTGTAAATAATCCTGGACATTGTATTTTACAATGACAAATACATGTGTGAATTGTAAAACTGTAATTCTCCTGCAAATTCTGTAAAAGATTTTTTTGGAGGGACATTTGGAAAATCGGGGAAAACCTGACCATTTCACATAAATGTTATTAAATGTTATTATCTCCCCTGTATATGTATCATATGCTCTTAAGGCAATAATTACGTAAAATAATACATGAATATCAGAATATTCAGATATACAAATTAGTAATTTACATAGATATCCCATGAATAATCAATTCAAAAAGTTTTATCCTTTCAAGCTTTAAACTATAGTTTTTTAAGACACATATTAAGATTTAGAACATGTACAGTAAGGTGCCAAAAGTATTGTAGCAAGTGTGCTTTTCTTGTTAAAACAGCCTCTGTTTAAAAAATTCTACAGAATTCATTTCTGGACCGATTTTCATAAAATTTGCATCGTTGAAAAGAGCTTGACACACAGTTTCTTACAGTAATAAGCGATTACTTATACTATAACTAATCCGAGATTCTGATTATCGCAAAATATTCAACGAATGATCGAACAACGCAGTAATTCACGAATGCGCGCAGCGCATGAGTGAATTACAGCGTTTTTCTATCATGAGTTGAATATTTTCGATAATCAGAATCCCGGATTAGTTATTGTTTTTATTATATAGACCTTTTCACATTAAATATAACGGTTTAATTTAAGATTCATTGTATGAACTACGTTTTCTATGTTAATCCGCTGCGACGTTTACTTAACAACAACGTTGACAACGTCTATTGTGACGTCACTTCCTAGAGTGAAATTATGGAAAATAATTTCACAGTTAATTATCACTTTTTTTTCACTGAGAAATTTCAATCTTTCACCGCAATCTATATAATAAATCACTGTACATATGAAAATTTAATGATTATTGATTGAATAATCAGGCATCACTTTATTTGAACAGTTGTTTGTTTATCTTGACGGAAGGATACTTTACCTGACCTTTAGTGACTTTCTGTTACTACTTTGTCAGTGTACACATCCTTTGTTTATTTTATTTTTTGTACTAAATAAATTATGCACCTGTGAATATCGTGCCAATACATCTTGAATCGGGCATTATACCCTAAGGAAAATGGTTCCCATGGGAAAACTCCATAAAAGATTAATTGTTTCTTTATTTTGTGAGGGTTACATTTATATCTAAATCTGTACCTAGAATCATTCTGTGATTAATAGGAGTTGATTAGTTCAAATATAAAGCCTTAAATTCACACTTTTTATTTATATTGTAGGGAAAAGACGATAAAGCAAAGGGAGGTAAGAAAAAGAAGGAACCTGAATTAGAATTAAAGCGAGGACCTCCATCATACACAACACTTGCCACATTCCATATACCAATGGAGGAGTTTTTAGAAGGAGAATATGAGTTTAAAACAGTTTTTAAAAAGGATGGTGTTGAACTTGCTGCATCACTAAAAGGCCAGGACACAGATAGGAAGGTTTGTCATGAGATTACTCATCTAATTGAGCACCTTGTGATAGCTATCTTTCATTATAGTAGTTGATCTTTCAATACAATGTTTCATTTAATTTTTGTCATTGCTTAATTTATTGTCTATAAGATATGAGGGGATAAATTGCAGATTTTACTGTTGCAAATTTTATTTTCTATTGATGTATAAGTGGAGTTTGTGACAGTAAAATATATGATTTATCGCTCAGTGCTCTTAGTATGAGTGCCCTACAGTATTCACAATGTCTGTCCATCTGTTAAAATTGTTAGCACATTCTTCGGTATATGAAAAGTTGGATTTTCCCTTTTAGAATTTAAATGAAAAGAGTCTAGGTAATATTTTAATGATGGGGATTAATATGTTTTATATTATTTTGATTAGTGTAGTATATGGTTTTATTTATTTAAGAATTGTTAAATCGAAGTTAATATATTATGTTCATTGTTATTTAGGATGTCATGTAATATTTTTATGCCCCCGCAACGACAAGTTGGGGGCCATATTGTTTTACCCCTGTCCGTCCATCTGTCTGCAGTTCCGTCCATCCGTAATTCTATCCGTCCCATTCCTGATAAGCTGTTATTCCGGATATCTCCTGCCATACGTATTAATGCTACATTTATTTTAATTTGCACAGTAATTATGCATGGATTGAAGATGTGCATTTTGGTTTAGATTTTGGCCAAAATTTGTGATTTTGAGGGGTAGTTGAACTTGGCCATTTTATCGAAATGTGTTTTCTGGGCCTTTTGCAGATAACTCCTCCCACAATATTAATGTTACATTTATTTTACTTTCCAAAGTGATTAGGCATGGATAAAAGATGTGCATATTGTCCTATTAAATATTTTGGCCAAAATTTGTGATTTTGTGGGGTAATTGAACTTTGCCATTTTATCAAAATGTGTTCTGGAACTGCTATTTGGGACAATACCTCCCATAGTATTAAAGTCACAGTTATATCAAGTGCTTAGAGATTTATATCCAACTGCGGGGGCATCATATGTGTCTTACACAAACAGATCAAGGAGCTGAATTTTATCCAAAACTGGAATATAAACACATTGGGAAAAACTTGGATGATGGCAGCGGGGGCATTTAGTCTCTCTAGTTTGTATTATTTATGAATTGTACTTTAAATATGTGATAGATAGATCATAACATGTCTTTTTCTACATCGGCCCTGGTATCATCCCTCAACCACTTGACAGTCTCGGGACGATACCAGGGAAAAATATGGAAAAGGGCATGTTATAATCTATATTTATCAAAGCTTGTTATATGATATTACTCAGGGACTGTTTATTATTAACTGATGATTTATCAACATTAAAAATAATCAATTTGATTTTAGGATGGAAAGAAAGATAAAGATAAAAAGGGCAAACCAGGATCTTCAAAGAAAGATAAGGGAAAAGGTGGGAAATCTTTTACACAGTGTTTTAGAAATAGAAAAGCATACAAAAATGATTGATAATAAGGAAATATTCATCATTATTACTACATGTTGAACAATGTAGTAAAAATTTTGGAAAAACAGTACAGTAGAACCTAGCTGTTTAGTCTGACATGGTGCAGTATCACAAAAATATGTTTGATAATACAAGATGTAGGAGTATAGTCATTAATTAACTGGTCTTATGTAACCATATTTATGAATTCCAAATTTCAACGGAAACTACATTTATAAAATAGAAATAATCATTTAAGGGAGTACGAGCGTCAGATTTCAGAAGCATTCTGTATCCCCAGGTTTTATCCATTCAAACAGTGCTAAAATTTTTTTGCAAATAGATCACATTTTCTTGGTCATAAGTCACTTTAAAATACATAAAATAGACTGTGTTTAAAATTTAATCAACTTCCTATTATAATTTCATATATTTCAATGCCTATAAACATCTTATGCAAATTAAAGGAAAACTCTAGAGAGATCTGTTTCGTGCCAAAATTTTGACGTCTTATATCTAAAAAATTCCTACATGGATTTTCAAAATTTTTTGCTCAAGTTGTTCCATTTGTAGTGCTCTTCAAAACAAAAGGTCAGAATTTTAATTCTAATTGCAAAATTTCTGACACTCGTACTCAAAACAAAGAACAAAAACACAAAATTTGCAGAAATAGTGTTTCCATCAATTACCCCCAGAGTGTCTGCAGTATAGGATCCCAAGTTCTGCTAAGCATAGTAGCCCTGGCTGCCCTCTGCTTTTGTC
>MJUU01048522.1:87387-98780 GCA_002080025.1 Modiolus philippinarum | reverse complement strand
AGTGAATTTTGAAATTTTTATTTTCACAGTACCAAATGTCCAGCACACTTGCATTCTAATTTCTTTGACTGAAACAGTGACCATTTTTACGTTAACTGTATTTTTCTATTTGGGGACTCTCTTTTGTACCACGACTGTATAAGCATAATTCGCTATAAATATAGATAAAATGTAAAATTTGAATTTGTATTAAATTTTGTTACAGATGATCGATCAGGTATAGAAAAAATATATGTAACCTTTGACCTTTTCTAACTTTAATTTAATCTTTGAAGACAAACATGACACTATTCATTCTATGTCAGATTTGGGTTATACTAAAGATTTCTCCAAGATTGTAGTGGGTGTCAATGGGGTATAAGCGGGAAGCGGGATTGGCCTTTTTAAGCCAGCGGGAAACCGGATCGTGACAAAAAAGTGTGCATGAAAACAGGAAGGGATGTGAAGCGAGAACCACTCAAAATTTAGCCCTTGAAACGGGAAATGACCGACTCTTTAAGAGTCTTTGCAAAATATTTTCCTGCTCGTGAAATGGGAAAATGGAGAAAAATGTGTCAGGATTTCGGGAAAGGGACCCTTCCATCGAGCCCCCCCTCCCCATTGTAGGCATGTGAGAGAATTGTAGCATTCAACTAAAATTAATAATTTGTAGCTTGAAGGAATGGGAAAAAAGATGTTTTTTTTTGTACTAGCCTTAAAGCATTTATTTTACTATCTCAGATTGAATGTTCTGGCAACCCAAGCAGTAAAACAGATATTTTCGAAAGTAAAATCTTAAGATTTTTCCACAAAGAAAATAAATTACAATATAGTTATCTCAAATCAAATGCAAACCCTCAAAATACTAACAAGTCAATTTTTAGGATAACTGGATATTTAGTTTGGGTCTGCGCTATGACTTTTCTATTGGTTCAACCATAAATTATGGATTTTACTGCCTGAAAATTTTGAAGTTATCCAATCAAAATTAACATTACAAACAGGAATGCAATTAGTATCTAGAATTTTTATAAAATAAAGTATGATTATCTCTTAATTTTTTACCTTTTAAAAATGTATAGGTCATTCCATCTTGGAGGGATGGAAAGACCTTTTTTTGGGGGGGAGGTGAGGGGGACACATGGATCTGCTATTTTTCAAAAGGAATACGGAATTGAACCCAAATGGGAATCACGATGTCATTTTTCTGGACTTTATTGTCTGGCCAGGGTCTGAATTTTACCCACCCTCATCTTGAATATTTGATAACACATTCAAATTGATTATAAAAATATAAAAACGAATTTGTATTAAAAAAAAGGTCAAATAAGTTATATTATTAGGTATACTGTAGAACTTCGATGGCTCGAACTGCATTAGCTCGAACACCATGGATTTCTCGAACCCATTTTCTGGTCCCTTTTTTCAAGTTTGAACACAGTTCGACCTCGATATCTCAAACACCCCTCTACCTCGAACTGTTTTCATCAGTCCCTTGGGTGTTCGAGCCATTGACGTTCGACTGTATGTCATTTGGGAAACTCCTACTTTATCAAGGGGAGGTAATTTGTATAGAAAAAAAAAAGTTTTTTTTAATGTGTAAATAGCATAAACATGTCATGTTTGTCTTTACCCAGCAGTAACCATGGTAACGATATAAATGTATGAATAATATTTACTTTCTGCTAGTCTGTATGTATGATTTATCTAAGCATTTATTTTTTTTAAGTTAATCAAATTTTATCACTCACAATTTTAATTAAGTGTGTGTGTTTGTTTTCATCACTTATTTCTAAAGATAACAGAATAAAATGTTGAATCAAATTCATATACGGTAAATTTAAGAATAATTAAATAACTCAGACAGTAAGAAACATCGGTCATCAGTCAGTTATCTCCCTATTCCAAACTAGTTATGAGGCAGTTGGATCTAAAACTATAGTTTTGTCAATTTTGGTCCACAATAGGAAAATCTGGATCAGAATAGGGATTGACCAATGAAATCCATCGAAAGATCAGTCTATGACGTCACACTTTAACTATAGTTCAACAAGATTCGCGTGGACTATTACTCTTGTGCACAGTTAACCATAACATTGCACAATCTTCGGGTACAATAGTGAGTTCGATCATGCTTTTGTTGAACAATAGTTACTATTGTTGTGGATCGAACTGCCTCTATATATGGTCAAAGTGGAGATAATTTTAATTTCAATGTCAAAAGATGCTAATTAAGATTACCTCCACTTTGACCATATGCATGAACAATGTACTAACTTGGTGGAGGGAGAAAACTGACAAATGTTTCTCATTATTTCTGTAATTTTCAGTGAATTTATTTGCATGTTTAATTTTGCTTCTCTAATACTGGTAAAATTATTGTCACCATTTGCAGAATAGCATATTTATTTTGAGATGAAATTTCCCCTTGCATGTCATATAAAAAGAACTTCCGTTTAGAAAATCTTATGAACCCGATTCTTATCTGAAGTTCATGAAATTTTCAGATTCAGAAAGGTTTGATATGTAAACAATAATTTTATGACTTGGAACTTGTATTTTATGACAATTTAAATACAAACCAAAAATTTCATGGTCAAAAATTACTAAATATCAACATGTACATGCATGTTAAATTGTAACTACAAAAATCTCTGTCTGTATAAAATTTAACAATAAAAAACTACCGAAGATATAAAGTTACAGGCAAAACTAAGTCTTAATTGTTTAATAAAATGAGAGATGGAAATATAAAAATAATGTGTCTGGGTGGATAGATAAATATAAGGTCTTCATCTGCAGGGTTCTGCATAATGATTGATTGATTGATTGATTGATTGATTGATTGATTGCACATATTAAACTCCATTTGAAATAACTAAATACAAAGTTATTGTGAATTATGTTTCTGTAGAAGGCCAATTTGACAAGTTTAAAAATGAGGATTTCATACATTGAGTTTTAAACGATTTTTTAGCAGAAGCTGTTTTAATATGAAATATGCACAAGGAAATTTAAAAATCAGCTCAGTCAGTATTTGCACAGGGCTGTATACAAAAAATTTCCATTTCAAGTCCATCGTAAAATATCATGTCATTAACAATAAACTGATGTTGACAGGAAGCAGAACTTCTGTTATGAGTAAAAAATCATCTTCCCGTCCACAGTCTGTCATTAGTAAACAATCGTCTGCCCGTCCTCAGTCTGTTATCAGTAAAATGAAAGGTATAAGTTCTGTTCTGTCTTGTTTCTGTTTTTATGCCAGATTTCTTGTTTCAAATAAAGTAATTTATTTGTAATTCTTCAATGTACCTGTATTATTCTAGTTAAACTCATGTCTTTTGTCTGCTAATCAAACAATCAAGGTCCTATAGAATACAGTCAAACCTCGTTGTGTCGAACTCGGTTGTCTCGAAAACTCGGATATGTCGAAGTAAATTGTCGCTCCGGGCGAATTTCCGATTGGATCAATGCATTTTTACCTCTGACGACTCGAACTCTGTTGATTCGAAATCTCAGATAACTCGAGTATAAAATATGGTCCCGTAGGAAAATTTCAAACACAATTTTACCTCGATATGTCGAAGTTTAATTATGCATTCGGGAAAAAACAGTAACATTCCCAATAAATTGTCTATACATCATTGTCAATAATCAATTGTTTAGATATGTCACTTGTCACATAAGCGTGTCCAAGCGGAACTCAGCCGCACTGTTCTTTGATCTTTTGTCGGAAGGAATTTAAATGACCCAAGCGTAAATAAATTGGAAATAAAATAATTTGTGATTATAAGGACTATAATTTCAGTTTCATTTTGAAGAAACAGCTTTCCAACTCAATGCCAAACAGTCCATAATTTCTTTTGAAATTTTTATAGCTAGTTTCATTTTAAAATTTAAATTGACACTTTCTCGTTATGTAATACGCAGTGTTTGATATTTCTGTTTTGGACTTTCTGTTTGTATTAAATTTTTATAGTGCATTAATGTTATTATGTTTGTTTATTAACATTTTTAAAAAAAAATTTTCTCGACAAAAATGCAACAGTTAAAATGTGTACATCAATGGGAAATGCATTTAACGAAAATAAACCATGTTATGATCTTGTCTGTTGTTGAACTCACAAGGAAAAAATGTCCTAACCCATACCTCAAATGTCTCAAACCTCGGATAACTCGAACAATTTTCGATGGTTCTTTGACTTATCCAGGTTCGACTGTACTATAATTTACCGATTTATATTTGCTAAAGGGGTTTAACTTGATCCTTCAGCAATGAAAAATTCATATAAAATAGTATTCTATAGGACGTTGATTGTCTGAAAGAATTGTGATAGGTTATTGGTTCTATTAGAAGAATACAGGTATTTATCGGTAATTTGTATGCATTTCCTTTGATCTACAGAGACTGATATTGTCAGTATCACCGAACTGGACACTATCACGAAAATATTGGGACACTGTGAAGGCGTCACATGCGGATTGCTATGCTGACATCATACTATTTGTCGTGTTCATACGCGTAATGCGTTGAATGAAGAAAGCATATAAATTGCGGCAATAAACAATAGGTTAATTGTGATAGAATAGATATTTCAGCTTATTTCTATTTATTATAGAGTTCTATTTTTCATTTTGTGAATTACCGATAAAAGAAATATAGGACATTTTGTTTTTGATACGGACTTTATCATGGCGTAACGCATCAAGCTCGCCCTAACAGGCTCACTTGATACTGGCCTTGATAAAGTCCGTATCAAAAACAAAATGTCCTATATTCCATGTGTATAGTCATTTAAGAATTGCAAATGTAATATGGTAATGAATCAGGAATCTGCCATATTTGATTTTGTATTTTGTTACTGTTCTTTGTTGAATTATTAAACAAAATTAAACCAATTTTAATGCTAACTTTGTAATGATTTTACAGAGGGTCGTTTAAGCAGAAATTCATCTTCAGCAAAAAGCAGAGGTGACCTTTAAATCTCATTTACTCTTATTACTGGTTCCTGTACCTCTAAAAATAGATTTAGGTGAAAGAAAACTCATTTAAGTATTACATTTTTGTATTTAGAAATAGAAAAAAGAAGGGAAACGGGGAATGTGTCAAAGAGACAACGACCCAAAGGGGAGTAATAACAACTCAAAGCCACCATAAGATCTTCAATGAACGGTGAGAAAAACACACACCCAACAGCAGGTCGGAGTCGGCCCCCTGAATAAAGAGTAATCAAGTTCAGCGAAATAAACATCATCCTAGACTCCTATAGACATAAGTAAACTAACTAGAAAAAAGACAAGACACACAAAGGCTTAATAAATTTCCTGACTTAGGACAGGCGCAAACCTGCTGCGGCGGGGTTAAACTAGTTTTATTGGGCCCAAACCTTCCCCCTATAGCCAATGTTATAAATAAAAAAACAAGCGTAACAACAGTAAAATTCAACAGGACTGAGTCAATTGTGAAAAATGAAAGTAAGTTATGTTTAGGATCTAATATCACACATTTCAAAATTATTTACAGAAGATTTCATATATCCCCTTAATGCCTTATCTCATTATCCCACAAACTATTTATAAATAAATCCTGGATCCAATACCTCAGTATTCTATAATCCATATTCAATTATATCAGCCAAATGTATGCCATGCATATACCAAAAATATAAAAAAGAAAAAAAGGACCATTATATTCTTCCTCCATATTGTAATAAAACTTTTTAATAGTGGTGTGAAAAGATAAAGATATGATCTATGTCTCGGTCTATCATTTTGATTGATGGATTGATTGTTGTAGAGTGTCCTGTATTTGCCTTTTGAAACTTTGTTAATATAAGACACAGATAGCATATGTTGTAATAACAGTAAAATAATTCTATGAGCATAACTGCTTTAATTATCTTAATTTGATAATAACTGCAGGAAAAGTTATAAATTCAATGCAGTGCCTGCAGGGATATAAGTTTATCAAAATTGTATTTGGTTTAAGAATAACTGGATTATTTACTTAAATGAGTTTTCCATAAGTAGAAGAGCTTGCTGATGTTTGGATTAGATTAGGTTTCCATTTTCATGGACATTTTGTAGTTTTATTTTGGTTGATAAATATTGATATTTTGACAACATTTTGAAACTTGTAGCCTCAACTTCCAATGAACATTAAAATAATATGAAGGAAAGTTTAAAAGGGTTTCATAAATTAAATTGGCTTTAAGTTGGTGAAAGAAATATCTTATAAAAATATGTATAAAAGCTGATATAATCAGAACAAATAATCTCCAATATGATATATGTGAAAGTCACAATTACATTGCACAAGGGAGATAATCCATAGTTTTTAAAACTTAAAATTTACAATAACTTGCAATTATCTTGATAAATAAATGAAAATATTTATAGCTACCATTATTACTGTATGTTATCTTATTACAACTGTTTATCGGTAATTTATGCTTCTTGCCTTTGATGTGTACTGACCAATAAAGTCATTATCAACGTACTGGACCATATCAAAAATTTATTGGGTCAGTACGTCAGATGACATGCGCGAATCGAAGCGACGCGCATTAATCTGAATGTGAATGTAAAGTCANTGATATAATCAGAACAAATAATCTCCAATATGATATATGTGAAAGTCACAATTACATTGCACAAGGGAGATAATCCATAGTTTTTAAAACTTTTAAAATTTACAATAACTTGCAATTATCTTGATAAATAAATGAAAATGTTTATAGGTACCATTATTACTATATGTTATCTTATTACAACTGTGTATATATCATGTGTCACTTATAATAATGAATTCATGTCATTATCATAATATTATTACAGCATTATTATTTCATATTCATTATGACTATTTATAGTATAACTAATTGACCGTCGTGAATATCAATAAAAATGTCACGAGTGCCGAACAACGCAGAAGGATTTAACGAGTTGCAGAACTTGTTCTGCAACGAGTTAAATCCACTGCGTTGATCGACACGCTTTTTATTATATAGATTTCCTACTCACTGCGTTGATCGACACGCTTTTTATTATATAGATTTCCTACTCAAAAACCGAGATTTTAGATGCGGATTATTTTTTTCATGTCAATACGCCAGTTGTTTACTTGACGACAACATTGAAGAGACATTGTGACGTCGCTTCATTAAGACGTCATCCAGTGACTAGAAATCCTTTATTGNTACAGTTTACGCATGAATTATTCGCCAAAGAAAGAGTTCCCCTTATTTTTTTCAAAATTAACAACGAAACTGCAGCATTTGGAAATTCCCGATAAACAGAATATAGGACTTTTTGTTTTTGATACAGACTTTATCACGGTAGCATATCAGGTTCGCCCTGGCGGGCTCACCTGATATACTACTGTGATAAAGTCCGTATCAAAAACAAAAAGTCCTATATTCTATATGTATATATCATGTGTCACTTATAATAATGAATTCGTCTCATTATCATAATATTATTACAGCATTAAATTATTATTTCATATTCATTATGACTTTATGTCATTGTTATTCATATGTCTTATTCATATGTCATTAAAATTATTAGAGTATATATAAACACAATTATTATGTTAGGATCAGACTATTATGTAATTCTAATTTTAACTATATTTCATACTTTATATATCAATTTGATCATTATCGCATGTCGTATGTCAATATTATTGTATGTCGATTATCATAATTATGATTAATATTTTCTTTTTACTGCTGCCTTAAGATGTAGTAGATTTAACACAGGATAATACAAGATTAAATATACCTTTTACAGAGAGTCGTTTAAGTAGGCGTGGCAGTTCTATACCTGGTAGAAGAGGTGAAAGCATGTTTGAGACCCCCTAACCAAATCCATACTAAATTCACAAATCTTGATCTTTTTTTTCACTGTTCTTGTATAATAGTTTGTTTTGTAATATTTATGGAATGCTAAAGGGACTCCCTTCCCCCATTTGAAATACTTATGTACATAGATTTTCCCGTCTCTTTCACATAATATTTCATTTCTAAATGCATGTTTGCGATCTCAAATTTGCATAAAAATTTGCACATTTTGTATGATTTTTGCACAATTCATTATATATCATGGTGTTCTTCTTTACTCTTGTTTTTGGTATATTCAGGTTCCTGATCAGTCATTTAAATATATCCTGTGTGTTAATACTGCTGTATCATCTTGGGTGTTCATCCATGACTTGTGTGTGAACTGTGAAATATTCCATCTTACCCAGCAACCATGTACAGAGATAGGCCAGTTCAATTTTTTCAGGAATACAAAATAATTTTTATCTGTATCCCGGTACAAGACTGAAAATTACCAGAAATTTATTCTGACCTCATTGATTATACTTAAGAATGTTGAGAAGTCAAGTAAAGTCAGGTGGTGGAGAAATTTTGTAGTCATAAGTGTGGAAAATATAACCCTTGAAAAACGAAGATTTAGGAATCTCTTACACACTCTGATAAGATTAAATTGGATCTATGACCTGGCAGGCCTTGTCAGAGAAAAATTGAAATCTCACCCTAGGGTGTCTCAAGATTTCCTAACAAACCTAACCAAGTTAGTTTCTTAGGTTACTTTCATTAAATAATCTAGCTAACATGTCAATTAAAAGAGGCCACAAAGGTCACAGTGACCTAGTTCACTAATTAGACAGATCTATTTAAATTTTCAGTAAGCCAAAACAGCAACAAAAGGGATAGTGCTAAAAGTTCTAGTAAGAGTGTATCATTTAAGAAAGATTCCAAAGGGAAGGATGGTAAACAACCAGGAAAGACTAATTCTCATAGCTTGCCGTGAATGTGTTTACTGTAGATTACTTGTAGATCAAAATCATATATACTGTTGATATATAAATATTTTCATACTTTTGGGAAAAAAAATATGAGTAAAAAATCATCTTCCTGTCCACAGCTCAAGGTTCCAGTATCAGGAAATTTTTTCATGTATTAAGGTGGTTCAGGTGTCTAAAATTTGCAAATCCATTTTTCGCATGTGATAAAAATTGGAAGTATCTATTAAAATGTCGTAACAATGACTTTGAATAGTTCGTTGATAATAGATAAAATCAAATAAGCAACATTTATGCTGTGAATGTGCAAAATATTTCACTTTTTGAAAAACTCTTATTCCATAAAGGGGAGATAATTCCAAAGGAATAATAGTGGAAAAATCACATATTCATTATTTGTTAAAAAATATGATATGTGACCCCAATTTTTTATTTCATATTTTCCTAAGTTATTTCTTTTACACAGTTTATATTGCATTTTCACTAAAATTCTATTGTAAAATCCAAAATAGTATTTTCATTCTATGTAGACTATTAAAAAGCTTAAAATCTTGCTATTTTCCGAAGCTTCTCTCGGAAAAACCAGTTTGGTAACCTATTGATTTTTTACTGAAAATCTGAAGTGCATTTAATAAACTTTTAACCACAGAAAAATTTTTAAAATCTAGGTTTTGTTTTTAGTACCTCAAACCACCTGAAAGATGACCACAGGTCATATTTTAGTACTGCTTCCAGATTTATGGACTGCACTGTTTTTATTCATTTTTTTTAAAACAGACTTTTTTTTTCTTATTTTGTAATTTCTTTTATACATGTTTATGATCATGCTTACAAAATTTCATTAGATCCTATTAATTTCATCATATTAAATCCCTGGTTATGTTAAAAATTTATGAAAAATTAGAGGAGTTCAGATCCAAATTTTTAGCAACAATTGTTTATCTCAAAAACAATAAAAGAAACCTAGGTTACTTCTTTTTTAAATTTCTTACAAATAATAACGTTCAGCAAAAGTTCTTATGACTTTCAAATTGAGTAGCAAATATCCTTAAAACATTTTGTTAATTGAAGTATATCAACAGTATTATAAAATTGTGTCTATGTGATGTGGGAAGAATGGGAGATAATACATGTTTTCAACCCAAACCACCTTTCCTGTAGATGGTAGCACTATTCTATTTACCCTGACTGAATCTGTATCGAAGTGACTGTATTTGGTGGTTATGGCCCTTTGGTTAAAAAAGTAGATTAGATTAAAGTAACCAGTTTTCTGTATCTGCATGACTAGACCAATAGATGGAATCCCAATACACAATAAAATGTCTTGATACACAAATTTCTACAGCAAACTGATACCACATTTAGTAACAACTGTTTTTAGTAAAAATAGCATTGAGAACATGTTTTTTAAAGTCGGTTTCACTTCCTTTAGATAATGGAAATCTCAGGATTTCAGCTTTATTTTTACACTAATCTTTTATCATATTTTGTATGTATCAAGAATGATCATACATAACTGAAAAACGTTGAATTCGCCGTTTACTACATGCACAAAAGTCGGCAGTCATGTGCATTTTCACATTTTTTTTTTCAAACAAGTGAAAATTTCTAAGTGTTGGATTGTTCTATTTTAAGGGCGACAAAGTAACTTGATGAATTAGATAACCAGAGTTGACCTACATAATAATAGCAAGGTGTACTCGTTCAGGGTTAACAATTGTTATCCACGGACTCTTTGTTTGTAAACAACGAATAGAAATTAGCAGTACATTAACAATTTATTTCAAATATTTCTTTTGGGTTTAATGCATGTATATTTTGATTACATGTTTAAGTATTTTGTTGAATTATATCATTTACGGGTATGTTTTTTTCTGAAATCAAAAGGGGTCCAAGCACATGGTAAAAGCCAAAGTGAGGCTTGTTTATCATCTGACTTAAAGATATACCTGCCTATACCTAATTCAGAATGGTAAATCTAGTCGATAATTGTGCATGGAAAATATCATCCATTTAAAAGCATGGAGCATTTTTAAAAAGTGTTTTTTCTTTCAATATGTATTTGAAATCATCAAATTAAAAGTGATTCCAGAAGTGTATAATATTTCTACACAACCATGCAAAATCCGGTGCCAAAATATGCAATAATTATAGGTCAGCAGAAGAGAATTTCCATTATCTAAAGGAAGTGAAACAGACTTTAGAACTGTTTATATATGTATCATTTAAATTTCAAATCAAATCGTCCTTTATGTTTATATTTTGGTGAGATAGAAATGTCAGAAATACGAAATTTTTAACCCAAAATATTACCGTATAAGTGGTTATTTTCGTGAGGACTTAATTTTCGCTTTATTCGCGACCATTCTGAAGTCGCGAAAATTGAATACCACGAAATATAATTTATATGAGACTTTATACAGTAAATGATAAGCAATCGCGAAAATTTTAGTTCTGCGAAAATAAAGTCCACCAATTTTGAAAGAAATCGCAAAATTTGCGTCCCGCTAAGAAAAACACTTATACGGTAATTACTGAGCCAGTGATAAAAATGATTTAAAATTGAAAAGAAACTGAACTTATACCTGGTACTTTTTTTTTA
>MJUU01048522.1:70048-87055 GCA_002080025.1 Modiolus philippinarum | reverse complement strand
GATCATCTAACCTTGCATGTGCATGCATCTCTGATGGTAGGTCAGCATCGAGGCCAAATTAGGTCACTTTGACCTATATTTTCCGCTTGAGTGACTTACATTCAAGTTTACGTCCTAGTTCAGATCTCAGTCACTGTACATGGTTGAATCATCTAACCTTGCATGTGCATGCATCTCTGATGGGAGGTCAGCATCCCGGCAAAATTAGGTCACTTTGACCTATATTTTCCACTTGAGTGACTTACATTCAAGTTTACGTCCGAGTTCAGATCTCAGTCACTGTACATGGTATGATCATCTAACCTTGCATGTGCATGCATCTCTGATGGTAGGTCAGCATCCCAGCAAAATTAGATCACTTTGACCTATATTTTCCGCTTGAGTGACTTACATTCAAGTTTACATCCGAGTTCAGATCTCAGTCACTGTACATGGTAGGATCAACTAAACTTGCATGTGCATGCATCTCTGATGGTAAGTCAGCATCCAGGCAAAACTAGGTCACTTTGACCTATATTTTCCGTATGAGTGACTTACATTCAAGTTTATGTCCCAGTTCAGATCTCAGTCAATGTACATGGTAGGATCATCTAACCTTGCATGTGCATGCATCTCTGATGGTAGGTCAGCATTGAGGCCAAATTAGGTCACTTTGACCTATATTTTCCGCTTGAGAGACTTACATTCAAGTTAACGTCCGAGTTGATATCTCAGTCACTGTACATGGTAGGATCATCTAACCTTGCACATGCATACATCTCTGATGGTAGGTCAGCATCCAGGCAAAATTGGGTTGCTGCGACAAATTGCCACAACGAGGCGAACTTTGTAATCGTTGATTACCTATGTTTAAAAAGTGTTTTTTCCTTCAACATGTATTTGAAATCATCAAATTAAAAGTGGTTCCAGAAGTGTATAATATTTCTACACAACCATGCAAAATCTGGTGCCGAAATATGCAATAACTAGGTCAGCAGAAGAGAATTTCCATAATCTAAAGCAAGTGAAACATACTTTAGAACTGTATATGTATCACTTAAATTTCAAATCAAATCGTCTTTTATGTTTATATTTTGGTGAGATAGAAATGTCAGAAATATGAAATTTTTAACCCAAAATATTAATTACTGAGCCAGTGATAAAAATGATTTAAAATTGAAAAGAAACTGAACTTATACCTTGTACTTTTTTTTACCAAAATGAAATACAGGCTATTTTTTGTGAATCCATCGCATGTAGGTATGCCATGCAAATTTTTTTTTTCACATATGCAATAAAATAAAAATTATAATATCATTGTTTCATGTTTACAGACAGCCGCAGAGCTAGTGCAATTGGGAAAGGAAAAGGTGGTAAGGGTAAAGGACCCGCTCTATTGGAGGAAGACATAGAGGAGGTTCCCCCACCTCCCCCACTTGAGGTGGAGGTCAAGGTCAGGTTACACCACTGGAAGACTGCCATGGATTCATTGAAAGATGAAGAAGAAAAGATGAAAAACACAGAAGAAGAGCAGCAGCAACAACAGGCTTAGAGAGAAGAAGATTCAAACAGGAGAAA
Source organism: Modiolus philippinarum (assembly GCA_002080025.1). Lineage (NCBI taxonomy): Eukaryota > Metazoa > Mollusca > Bivalvia > Mytilida > Modiolidae > Modiolus > Modiolus philippinarum. The sequence goes on along the minus strand of MJUU01048522.1, from coordinate 85,498 downwards.
CATGTGACTCTTCCCATTATGCTTAGACATTATGTTAGGATTTAAGAACCTTGATTATCAAACTTTGTCAAAATTTGATTTAGGTTGAATTCATTTGAAACATGTGACTCTTCCCAACATGCTTTATAAATTACATGAGATGTTTGAAACATGTGACACCTCCAGGCATGTTTATACAATTCTAGGATGTGATCAAAGCACATCTAAAATGGGATGCATCACTTTGCTGGTTTGTTTGAATATCTCAGTGGTCATTTTAACCAATAGAACATAATAAATCAAAAAGTACTTCAGGTCATGGAATAATTAGTTTTGACTATGAACAGCTATACATTGTGATTTCTTCAAAGTGAAACATATTGAGTAAGAATGTCTTACTAAATAAAATACATGTTCCTTTTCCAAATTGTATTAAGATACTCGGGCTTTCTTTGACAGTACTGAACTACATCTCCAAAGTCAAGGTTCAAGTACACATACATTTTCTTAAAACCGTTATTTCAAAATAAATTTTCTGCTATAATTAACCATTTACATAAATCAAAACTTGCATTTGGTGTAAAGATTTCAAACTTATGAAGATTAATCAATCTATTATGACAATCAAGACACAACTCATCATAACTTTTGGAGACTTATGTCTTTGCAAAAGGAACTATTTACACATGACAAATAATAATGTTGATCCAAAAGACAATAACATCCATAGTACCGCTGCAGATTTGTGCTTTTATTTCGTCTACATGTTTCGCCCCGTTAAGGGCGTCTTCAGGTCCTGAAGACGCCCTTAAAGGGGCGAAACATGTAGACGAAATAAAAACACAAATCTGCAGCGGTACTTTGGATGTTATTGTCTTTTGGATCAACATTTTACGTTAGCTTGTTAGACAACTAGTGAATACTTCGGTATCCATCCATATCTACCCTACCACAGGATATCCACCTCAGATGTTGGTTCACTTAATTCTACTACATGACAAATAAATACATTTTGTATTTGTATTAATAAGTGTAAGGCCATTAGATATTTTTGTTTTCTATATGTTTGATTTTTTTTGGGGGGGATGTCTCTTAGCGCTTTTTGTGATATCTTTTTTTCAATTCTTTTGGGATTTGATGTATTGAAAACACTAATTTGGGGCAATAAAAACTGGTAAAAATTAATTGCTCATCTAAAAAAATATGACATATAACCAAAACACCTTTTGAAAGTATGCATTTGAATTTCTAACTGAAGAAAAGCTAGGCTTTTAGTACAAGCGTCAAAGAATGTCCACTTAAAACTGGCATCTCTAGCCTATTTTATCTGACTTTATTTCTGGTTCAGACTATCTCATCTAGATTCTTTGGGAAAATGAAATACCATATATAAGGCCAATTAAACTTAAGGATGTAGTAAGGTGAAATTATATAAATCTACGATTTAAAATTGATACCATAAATTGAAAGAGCATTGGTAAAGGAATAAAATCAGCTAAAAATTTTGATAGGTCATGGACCTTGTTTTCAAGATATTTCACATTTTAAAAATTGGCGGGAAAAGCTCTCTTTGACTTTTACCTTAGTATAACATGGAAACATTACTGATTTCTTTAACATGGAAGGAAAATCTACAATCTAGTGAAAATTTTGCTTACTGACTTAAGATGACCTGCTGAAGACTTTGATGACTAGAAAATTGGGCATCATGGGGCAAAATATATTACATAGTAATAATGGGTAAAATCCGAGAAATCCGAATGACATTTAAGAATTTCAAAAACCTCACCTTACTACATCCTTAATATGTAGATTTTCATCGGAACACTGTGAAAAATTATGGGGCGGGTGGGTGGAATTTATTTTATATAATTTATTTTTATTGAAGATCTTGTCGGTTGTTCCTTCCGTTCTGTTTGGGAGTGTGTTCCCAACCTGTCCGATAAACTATAATATAGCTCAATTCCTGGTGTATTCTCATCTAAAGCACCGGATACAAGGTTACTCAAAAGGTGTCATATATTGTCTTCGACTTGTTGAAATTACAAAGCAAACTAGCATTTCTTTTCAGTAAGACCTGCAACAACTCGCCCAAGTGCGAAAACCGTTTTCTTAACTACCGAAAATGGCTAGCAGAAACATATATTGGGTACGGACAGGAATTGAAATACCGATTTTTAAACACAGCGGACTTTTGGAAAATAAATTAATCTCTGGTGGGTCATTTTTTCTAGGGGCAGGCGGGGATGAAAATCTATTAATTAATTTTAATTGGCCTAACATGAGTACCATCCATCTAAATTCTGTTTTTAGTTGATATGTTTAAACAAATTTTATAACAAATTCTCTCCCTTTCTACAGTAAATGTTAATACTTGATATGGTGACAAATTATCTCCCTTTTACAGTAAATTAACAATCTTTGAATTAAATCTGCTTTTTACTTGCAAGGGGTTTAGAGCAGCATCATTAATAGGGGAATAGACATATATATATTACCTGGATATGGGATGTTGTCTCCTTGACATTTACCCCATTTCCTTTCTTTTTCATATAGAAAGGAATACAGTTATAATATATTCAAAATAAGTTGTTTTACTCATCCTTATTTGTCAGGTATCACATTCTTTTAATTCCCACTGTGATGTTATCCAGATCTGTGATATTTGTTATATAAATTGTATTATTTCACAAAATTGCATTTTACATATTTTTTAATAAAATAATTTATTATTTAATGCATACAATCGGACTGTTTTTAATTTTCTTGCCAAACCAACTTTGAGAGGGGATATAACTTTTCATCAAAATACCAGGAAAGAGCCAAAATGCAGAAAAATGGAACTTAAACATTTTTGTAAAGGGATACATAAAGAAAATCCAAGGTACAAAATCCAGAAATCTTTCACCCATGCAATCTGGTTGAATGTCTTTGCCAGAAAAAAGAATTATATAACTCCTGATAATGATTTGGTCAGCTCCAGATAATGATTTGGTCAGTTTCTTTCATTTCACATGACCGATTTAAATTTTGAATGCCATTCTCCAAACTGGGATATTGAAAGTCAACAATGTCTTCGGTTTTGTCCAGTTATGCCCCTAAGAAATCTTTGGTCAATTTAATCTACCTGGTATATTTTCCACATGTCTATCTGGTGAAAATTTGTGTGCAGCTCCAGATCCACATAACTTGTGGCAAATTAGTTTTCCTTGACATTTTGTATAAATCCACTTTTAAGCTTGCTGGGGCGAATGGCGGAGAGCTATTGTCATACCCCCAGCATTGGCGTCATCAGCAAAACTTTAACCTGGCTTGTAGAATGGAGACCTGAAGACCTAGGTTGTTGTAGAAGGTAGGCTTTTAGTGGTAGGATGTTCATATTTGGTATGTAATTTCCTTATTAGGAGAGCTTTGACCATGACCTTGCCCTATCCTTGCCTATAGAAGGTAGGCTTTTGGTGGTAAGGTTCTTATACGCCCGTCTAATGACGTAACGTATTATGGTATACCGATGTCCGATTGTCTGTCCGTCTGTCCGTCCGTCCGTCTGTCCGTCCGTCCGTCTGTCCGTCCGTTTCAAATGTCGCGCTCTAACTTGATAACCCTTTGGCCAATTCACTTCAAACTTTATAGAAGAATTGGGTATGATGGCCTGACGATCTGTATACTTTTTCGTGAAATTTCGATTTTTCTTGCAAGAGTTATGGGACTTTATTCGTCAATTTTTAGGCAATTTTTCATATGTCGCGCTCTAACTTGATAACCCTTTGGCCAATTCACTTCAAACTTTATAGAAGTATTGGGTATAATGGCCTGAAGATCTGTATACTTTTTCGTGAAATTTCGATTTTTCTTGCAAGAGTTATGGGACTTTATTCGTCAATTTTTAGGCAATTTTTCATATGTCGCGTTCAAACTTGATAACCCTTTGGCCAAATCACTTCAAAGTTTGTAGAAGTATTGGGTACTATGACCTTACGATCTGTATACCTTTTCGTGAAATTTCGATTTTTCTTGCAAGAGTTATTGGACTTTATTCGTCAATTTTTAGGCAATTTTTCATATGTCGCGCTCTAACTTGATAACCCTTTGGCCAATTCACTTCAAACTTTATAGAAGTATTGGTTATAATGGCCTGACGATCTGTATACTTTTTCATGAAATTTCGATTTTTCTTGCAAGAGTTATGGGACTTTATTCGTCAATTTTTAGGCAATTTTTCATATGTCGCGCTCTAACTTGATAACCCTTTGGCCAATTCACTTCAAACTTTATAGAAGTATTGGGTATAACGGCCTGACAATCTGTATACTTTTTCGTGAAATTTCGATTTTTCTTGCAAGAGTTATGGGACTTTATTCGTCAATTTTTAGGCAATTTTTCATATGTCGCGCTCTAACTTGATAACCCTTTGGCCAAATCACTTCAAAGTTTGTAGAAGTATTTGGTACTATGACCTGAAGATCTGTATACTTTTTCGTGAAATTTTGATTTTTCTTGCCAAAGTTATGGTACTTTATTCGTCAATTTTTAGGCAATTTTTCATATGTCGCGCTCTAACTTGGTAACCCTTTGGCCAATTCACTTCAAACTTTGTAGAGGTATTGCGTATGATGGCATGATGATCTGTATACTTTTTCTTGAAATTTTGATTTTTCTTGCAAGAGTAATGGGACTTTATTCGTCAATTTTAAGGCAATTTTTCACATGTCACTCTCCAACTTGAGATTCATTTGGCCCATTCACTTCAAAATTTGTAGAGATATTGGGTATGATGGCCTGACGATCTGTTTACTTTTTCTTGAAATTTCGATTTTTCTTGCAAGAGTTATGGGACTTTATTTGTCAATTTTAAGGCAATTTTAAACATATTGGCTTTACTTGACAATCTTTCTTCAAACTATGTAGAGATATCAAGCTTAATAGCCAGTTAAAGGTTCATTCTAAAATGAGAACCCCTTACCTAAATTACATAAGTGACAACGGGCGTATCATGCGACTTGGCGCAGCTGTTTATTATATTTGGTATGTAACTTCCTTATGATGAGAGCTTTCTAGTGGTATCATATTTTTAGACATTTTGACCTTTACCTTGCCCTTATGGCAATTAAAAAAAATAACCTTGCCTCTAGAAGGTAGGACTTTGGTGTTCATATTTGGTATGTAACTTCCACATGAAAGAGAGCTTTCTGATGGTAGCATATTTGTAGACATTTGCCGCTAGGCAGTTGGGGGCATTAAGGTTTGGGTACCCATAAACCGGTTTAACCCTACTGCTGGCTTTTGGTAGTGCCAGTACCAAGTCCGGCTGTCCCGAGTTCCTATCGTTGTTTACGTTTGTCTTTTGTCTTATTTGTGTTTTTTCCTGTGTAGTTCCCTAGCAGATTGTGGCATGTAATTATAATTTTCAGCCATTATAGGTGTTTCCTGTTGTCCCTTTTATTTCATTTACCCTGATCCATATGTCAGTCCATCCGTATGTCGGCACGTCCATCTTTTTAGTTTCCAGATGATAACTTGAGTATCCTGCATCGGATCAAAACCAAACTTGGTCACATACTTACATATCACCCAAGACAGAACCCTATCGATTTCCAGGTTGGTACCCTCAAGGTCAAGGTCACAGTTGCTAAAAATAGACTAAAATTTCAACAAAAATTTTGGTTTCCGGATGATAACTTGAGTATTCTGCATTGGATCAAAACCAAACTTGGTCACATGCTTACTTATCATCCCAGACAGAACCCTATTGATTTCTGGGTTCTTACCCCCAAGGTCAAGGGCACAGTTGCTAAAACTACTAAAATTTCAATAAAATTTTGTTTCCGGATGATAACTTGGGTATCCTGCATCGGATCAAAACCAAACTTTGGTCACATGCTTGCTATCACGCAAGACAGAGCCCTACCGATTTTCAGGTTTGTAACCTCAAGGCAAGGTCACAGTTTCTTAAAATAGACTAAAATTTCAATAAAATGTTGGTTTCCCGATGATAACTTGAGTATCCTGCATCGGATCAAAACCAAACTTGGTCACATGCTTACTTATCACCCAAGACAGAACCCTATTGATTTCCGGGTTGGTACCTGTAAGGTCAAGGTCACAGTTGCTAAAAAAAGACTAAAATTTCCACAAAAAATTTGGTTTTCCGGATGATAACTTGAATATTCTGCATTGGATCAAAACCAAACTTGGTCATATGCTTACTGATCACCCGAGGCAGAACCCTATTGATTTCCGTGTTGGTACCTGCAAGGTCAAGGTCACAGTTGCTAAAAATAGACTAAAATTTCAAAAATTGTTTGGTTTCCGGATGATAACTTGAGTATCCTGTATTGGATCAAAACCAAACTTGTTCTCATGCTTATATGTTTCCTGTTGTACCTTTTATTTCGTTAATTATCACCCAAGAAAGAACTCTATTGATTTCCGGGTTCGTACCCTCAAGGTCAAGGTCACAGTTGCTCAAAATAGACTAAAATTTCAATAAAAGTTTTGTTTCCGGATGATAACTTGAGTATCCTACATCGGATCATAATCAAAATTGGTCACGTGCTTACTTATCACTCAAGACAGAACCCTATGGAATTTCAGGTAGGTACCCTCAAGGTCAAGGTCACCGTTGGTAAAAATAGACTTAAATTTCAACAAAAATTTTGGTTTCCGGATGATAACATGATTATTCTGCATTGGATCAAAACCAAACTTGGTCACATGCTTACTTATCACCCAAGAAAGAACCCTATTGATTTCTCGGTTCTTACCCCCAAGGTCAAGCGCACAGTTGCTAAAAATGTACTAAAATTTCAATAAAATTTGGTTTCCGGATGATAACTTGAGTATCCTGCATCGGATCAAAACCAAACTTTGGTCACATGCTTTCTTATCACGCAAGACAGAGCTCTACCGATTTTCAGGTTTGTAACCTCATGGCAAGGTCACAGTTTCTTAAAATAGACTTAAATTTCAATAAAATGTTGGTTTCCGGATGATAACTTGAGTATCCTGCATCGGATCAAATCCAAACTTGGTCACATACTTACTTATCACCAAAGACAGAACCCTATTGATTTCCGGGTTGGTACCTGTAAGGTCAAGGTCACAGTTGCTAAAAAAAGACTAAAATTTCCACAAAAAATTTGGTTACCGGATGATAACTTGAATATTCTGCATTGGATCAAAAACAAACTTGGTCATATGCTTACTGATCACCCGAGGCAGAACCCTATTGATTTCCGTGGTGGTACCTGCAAGGTCAAGGTCAAAGTTGCTAAAAATAGACTAAAATTTCAATAAATTTTTGGTTTCCGGATGAAAACTTGAGTATCCTGTATTGGATCAAAACCAAACTTGTTCTCATGCTTATGTTTCCTGTTGTACCTTTCATTTCGTTAATTATCACCCAAGAAAGAACTCTATTGATTTCCGGGTTCGTACCCTCAAGGACAAGGTCACAGTTGCTCAAAATAGACTAAAATTTCAATAAAAGTTTTGTTTCCGGATGATAACTTGAGTATCCTGCATCGGATCAAAACCAAACTTTGGTCACATGCTTTCTTATCACGCAAGACAGAGCTCTACCGATTTTCAGGTTTGTAACCTCATGGCAAGGTCACAGTTTCTTAAAATAGACTTAAATTTCAATAAAATGTTGGTTTCCGGATGATAACTTGAGTATCCTGCATCGGATCAAATCCAAACTTGGTCACATACTTACTTATCACCAAAGACAGAACTCTATTGATTTCCGGGTTGGCACCTGTAAGGTCAAGGTCACAGTTGCTAAAAAAAGACTAAAATTTCAACAAAAAATTTGGTTACCGGATGATAACTTGAATATTCTGCATTGGATCAAAAACAAACTTGGTCATATGCTTACTGATCAACCGAGGCAGAACCCTATTGATTTCCGTGTTGGTACCTGCAAGGTCAAGGTCAAAGTTGCTAAAAATAGACTAAAATTTCAATAAATTTTTGGTTTCCGGATGAAAACTTGAGTATCCTGTATTGGATCAAAACCAAACTTCTTCTCATGCTTATGTTTCCTGTTGTACCTTTCATTTCGTTAATTATCACCCAAGAAAGAACTCTATTGATTTCCGGGTTCGTACCCTCAAGGTCAAGGTCACAGTTGCTCAAAATAGACTAAAATTTCAATAAAAGTTTTGTTTCCGGATGATAACTTGAGTATCCTACATCGGATCATAATCAAAATTGGTCACGTGCTTACTTATCACCCAAGACAGAACCCTATGGAATTTCAGGTAGGTACCCTCAAGGTCAAGGTCACAGTTGCTAAAAATAGACTAAAATTTCCACAAAAAATTTGGTTTCCGGATGATAACTTGAATATTCTGCATTGGATCAAAACCAAACTTGGTCATATGCTTACTGATCACCCGAGGCAGAACCCTATTGATTTCCGTGTTGGTACCTGCAAGGTCAAGGTCACAGTTGCTAAAAATAGACTAAAATTTCAATAAATTTTTGGTTTCCGGATGAAAACTTGAGTATCCTGTATTGGATCAAAACCAAACTTGTTCTCATGCTTATATGTTTCTTGTTGTACCTTTTATTTCGTTAATTATCACCCAAGAAAGAACCCTATTGATTTCCGGGTTTGTACCCTCAAGGTCAAGGTCACAGTTGCTCAAAATGGACTAAAATTTCAATAAGTTTTGTTTCCGGATGAAAACTTCAGTATCCTACATCGGATCAAAATCAAAATTCGTCACAGGCTTACTTATCACCCAAGACAGAACCCTATGGATTTTCAGGTTGGTACCCTCAAGGTCAAGGTTACAGTTGCTGAAAAAAGACTAAAATTTCAACAAAAATTTTGGTTTCCGGATGATAACTTGAGTATTCTGCATTGGATCAAAACCAAACTTGGTCACATGCTTACTAATCATCCCAGACAGAACCCTATTGATTTCTCGGTTCTTACCCCCAAGGTCAAGCGCACAGTTGCTAAAAATGTACTAAAATTTCAATAAAATTTGATTTCCGGATGATGACTTGAGTATCCTGCATCGGATCAAAACCAAACTTTGGTCACATGCTTGCTTATCACGCAAGACAGAGCCCTACCGATTTTCAGGTTTGTAACCTCATGGCAAGGTCACAGTTTCTTAAAATAGACTTAAATTTCAATAAAATGTTGGTTTCCGGATGATAACTAGAGTATCCTGCATCGGATCAAATCCAAACTTGGTCACATACTTACTTATCACCAAAGACAGAACCCTATTGATTTCCGGGTTGGTACCTGTAAGGTCAAGGTCACAGTTGCTAAAAAAAACTAAAATTTCCACAAAAAATTTGGTTACCGGATGATAACTTGAATATTCTGCAATGGATCAAAAACAAACTTGGTCAAATGCTTACTGATCACCCGAGGCAGAACCCTATTGATTTCCGTGTTGGTACCTGCAAGGTCCAGGTCAAAGTTGCTAAAAATAGACTAAAATTTCAATAAATTTTTGGTTTCCGGATGAAAACTTGAGTATCCTGTATTGGATCAAAACCAAACTTGTTCTCATGCTTATGTTTCCTGTTGTACCTTTTATTTCGTTAATTATCACCCAAGAAAGAACTCTATTGATTTCCGGGTTCGTACCCTCAAGGTCAATGTCACAGTTGCTAAAAATAGACTAAAATTTCAACAAAAATTTTGGTTTCCGGATGATAACTTGAGTATTCTGTATTGGAACAAAACCAAACTTGGTCACATGCTTACTTATCATCCCAGACAGAACCCTACTTATTTCTGGGTTCTTACCCCCAAGTTCAAGGGCACAGTTGATAAAAATGTACTAAAATTTCAATAAAATTTGGTTTCCGGATGATAACTTGAGTATCCTGCATCGGATCAAAACCAAACTTTGGTCACATGCTTGCTTATCACGCAAGACAGAGCCCTGCCGATTTTCAGGTTTGTAACCTCAAGGCAAGGTCACAGTTTCTTAAAATAGACTAAAATTTCAAAAGAATGTTGGTTTCCGGGTGATAACTTGAGTATCCTTCATTGGATAAAAATCAAACTTGGTCAAATGCTTTCTTATCACCCGAGACAGAACCCTATTGATTTCCGTGTTGGTACATGAAAGGTCAAGGTCACAGTTGCTAAAAATAGACTAAAATTTCAATAAAATTTTGGTTTCCGGGTGATAACTTGAGTATCCTGTATTGGATCAAAACCAAACTCGGTCACATGCTTAATTATCACCCAAGAAAGAACCCTATTGATTTCCGGGTTGAAACCCTCTAGGTCAAGGTCACAGTTGATAGAAAAAAATAGATTATTATTACATATAAGATTGTTTCTCAGATTATTTGTGGGAACTCTGCATTATATCAAAACCAAACCAGTTCCAAAACCTATTTATCATAGAAGACAGATTCTATTTTACAATTATTTATATACATATGTTGTAAATAGATATGCCTTTAATGATTTGGGGATTTGGATTTCAAGGAGGCGGGGGCATCTGTGTCCAATGGACAGGAGGCGGGGGCATCTGTGTCCAATGGACACATTCTTCCATTTTTTAAAAATAAAAAAAATTAACCCTGCTTCTAGAATTACTGAGGAAGTACTTTTATTCGTCGACATCAATTTTCGTGGTTTTGATGAATATTACTATTTCGTGGGCACTTAAATTAGTGGTTTAGAATTATATGCATTAATCTTCATGCAAAAAAGAATTTTTGTTGGCAACTTAAATCCACAAAAATTGGAACCCCACAAACAATAGTACTTTCACAGTGAGTCGTTTAGTGGTAGGGTGTTCATATTTAGTATGTGACTTTCTTGTGATGAGAGCTTTTTGAGGGTACCTTTCTATTACTTTCAAATTTATTGTGCATTGAGGTGACTCTAATCCACGGCAAGTTATCTTGACTTCTTACAACTCTTGCTTAGCTCGCCGGGGCGAATGTCTGGAGAGCTATTGTTATGCCCCTGTCTGCATCAGCAAAACTTTAAACTTGCTTGTGGAATGGAGACCTCGACAGCTTTGGTATGTGACCTCCTTGTGATGAGAGCTTTCTTGTGATACCATACTTGTAAAACATATTGACCTTGACCTTGGAGCAGTTTTTATTTATTTATTTTTTTTTTTAATTTAACCTTGATTTTAGAATGAATTTTTTTTAGTAATAGGGTGTCAGCAAGCCCATTTACGTCCTGTAGTACATAATTCACGTACACTATAAAACATGCACGTACAATTTCACAAATCGGAACGTGCATGCACGTACATTTGAACCAGAGGCTTCCTGGAGCCTATATCGCTCACCTGGCTTTCAGTTGCCATAATCAATCTAACACTGTAATTATATAAGTTATACAATTGAACTTCAGTCTCTCAAAATTTGGTAAAGCAAACACCACCATTAAGTTTGGCTCTATTTTAAGTCTTATCATGTTTTGTTGGGCTTTTTTGACAAAAATTGTGTTGCTAAGGACCACTGTCTACACCAGTTTTGAAGTAGAGACATCATTTGGTAAATGGCAGTCAACAACAATTTTTAAACCATATCTTTAAGTTATGACATCAATATTTATTTGGAAACCAAATTTTATTGAAATCGGACAATGTTGAATTTTCCCGCCCGTTTGGAGGCCATTTCGAAAATGGCAGTCAACAAACAATTTTCAACAATGGTTTTGCAGTAGCCGGCGACATCAATATCCACTTGGAAACCAAATTCCATTGACATCAGACTGTTGAATTTTCCTGCCTTTTTTGGCGGCCATTTTGAAAACCAAATTTCATTGAAATCGGACAATGTTGAATTTCCCCGCCTTTTTGGAGGCCATTATGAAAATGGCAGTCAACGTATTATTTTCAACACCGGTTTTGAAGTCACATCAATATCTATTTGGAAACCAAATTTTATTGAAATCAGACCATGTAAAATTTTCCCGCCTTTTTTGGTGGCCATTTTTGAAATGGCGGTCAACCAATAATTTTCAACACCAGTTTGAAGTCGCCACAGCATTGCAGACATTTTATCAATTTACACTTAACCTTCATCTTCTATAATTTTGGAAATTAAAGACAGAAAAATATGGAAATTTTGAAAATTCTGTGAAAAAAGGGCAATAACTCCTACAAGGGTTTTTGGATTATCTTCAAAATTTCAGGGTAGGTAGATGTGAGCTTTTGCCATCACTTTGCGTCCGTCGTCCGTCTGACCGTCAACATTTTCAAAAATCCTCCGCTGAAACTTCTGGGCCAATTGTAACCAAACTTGGCCTGAATCATCACCAGGGTGTGCAGTTTAAATATTGTGTTCGATTAGTCCCTAGATCAAACAAGATGGCCGCTGTTACTAAAAATAGAACATAGGAGGTAAATTGATGTTTTTGCAAATAACTCGAAAACCGTTACAGATATCAAAAATCTGACATGAAGTAAAAATAATCAGCACGGTAAAATCAGATCTTAGTTTCACATTGGACCCTATGGGGAAATGTTTTGACCTGCTAAATTCTTGCAAACCATTTCATATATCAAGTTGATTAACAAGGCTTGGTAGTATGATGATCATCTACCAAATTCTATGTATTTGTACCTTTCACAAATCAATCCAAAATGGCTACCAGCAGGCACCTATGGGAAAATGTTAATTCTTGAAAACCATTTCACTCATCAAGGTGATATTAATTAGGCATGGTCACATTATGGTCCTTTAACAAATGTATAATTTACGTTTTCATCATAAATCCAAGATGGCCACCAATGCAGATTTTAGTTTAACATTCTACCAAATCTTATATAAATGTCCTAATCAGAAATAAAAGATTGCCCCTATCGGGGAATTCCATTTTGGAAAATGATGTTAGTTCTTTATTCTAGAAACTGTTCATAATTGATATTAACTAGGATTTTAACATGATCGGAATGAGTTTACTAACAATGGACTGTTACCTCAGATCACTGATTTAGCCATGTTGGAAAATCTTATTTGATCAATAGCCGCCAGGTGAGCGATACAGGCTCACATGTCAGCCTCTGAATTTAAAAAGGGGCCATAAAGGGCCAAATTGGGTGTTTTCAAAAAATTGGCTGTTTACATTTTTATTATTAATCCGATTTTGATTGGGTGTCTGGTTTCTTTCAGTGTGCTCCTGAGGAAATTTCCAATCAGTAGTATGTCAAAAGATTTCCCGTCTCATGTACCATTCATGAGATCAATTGGGCCCAAAAGGGGCGAATCTCAAAAATTTTACTTTTTATATGCCAGTCGAAAGACGGACGTATTATGGTATACCCTCCGTCCATCCGTCTGTCCGTCCGTTAACTTTTTGGTTTCCGAAGATTTTCTCTGTAACCGCTTGACATACTGTAAACCAACTTATTTTTGCGAGCGTGAAAATATGGCGAAAATAAATCGTCGCGAATAATTCATATCCCTATATAAATGAATTAACAGAAATAGAAAATCGCGAAAATTAATCTCCGTGAACTTCACCATGAGGGACAAAATGCAAATAAAGTAGCCGCGAAAATAAGTTGCTTTACAATATTGATTTCATATTTGGTATATGAGTATATGTAGGTGAGATACAGATCAAGTTTGAATTTGGTTCCGGTCCGTTGATTTTGTCGAAGCTATGGCCTTTGGACTTGGTGAAATTTGAGGAATAGGTGTCCGGAGTTTTTTTCTGTAACTCATATTTATATATTTTTTTCTCATATTGATTTCATATTTGGTATATAACTATATCTAGGTGAGATACAGATCAAGTTCGAATTTGGTTCCGGTCTGTTGATTTTGTACAGAGTAATGGCCCTTGGACTTAGTGAAATTTTGAAAAATACTGTAGAAGTACTTTTTTTCGTGGACATCAATTTTCGTGGTTTTGATAAATATCACTATTTCGTGGGCACTTAAATTCGTGGTTTCGAATTCTATGCATTAAACTCCATGCAAAAAGGCATTTCGTTTGGAACCTAATTTCGTGGTTTAAACCAACCACGAAATCCACGAAAATTGGAACCCCACGAACAATAGTACTTTCACAGTATAGGTTTTTGCTTAAACATTATGATTTCATATTAGGTATTTGAGTATATCTAGGTGAGATACAGATCAAGTTTGAATTTGATTCTGGTCAATTAATTTAGTACAGAGTTATGGCCCTTTGACTTGGTGAAATTTTGAAAATTATAAGTTTCCGGAGTTTTTTTCTGTAACCGCTTGACATATTGATTGCATATTTGGTATATTAGTATATCTAGGTGAGATACAGATCAAGTATGAATTTAGTTTTGGTTGGTTGATTTTATACAGAGTTATGGCCCTTTGACTCAGTGAAATTCTGAAAATATAGGTTTCTGGAGTTTTTTACTTTAACTGCTTGACATATTAATTTCATATTTGGTATGTGAGTATATCTAGGTGAGATACAGATCAAGTTGGAATTTGGTTTGGTTTGGTTGATTTTGTACAGAGTTATGGATCTTATGATTTAATTTGTTAATTGTTACATCTTGGTAAGGCACATATTCTGTTTGATTTTTTTTCAATCAAAATTTTGTTGTGGTCCAACAATGCCATAAAGTTTGACTTGACAGTGGATGGGTGTCTCATGCGCTCTTGGCGCAGCAGTTTATTTTATTTCTAATCCGATTATGATGCAAGTTTTTATGAAAATAAATATAGCACTTAACTATTAGATTTTTGATAACTTGTTTCCATCTGTACATGTTATGAGGGGCCAAACAGGTCAAAATTGCAAATGTGCAGATTTCGTAATTTTTTTTAATTTTTCATCAGATTTTGATGGGATTTTTTTCCTTAAATTCCTGTCGTCTCAAAATTTCAAATGGTATCTCTTACTGTTTCTGATTTATAAGGGGTCAAAACTGCAATGTTAAATCTTTACTTCTCATCAGATTTTGATTGGACTTTTTTCTTTAGATTCCTCTTATTGTAAGCTTTCAGTGGAATGTCAGTGGATTTTTCGCAGCTCTTAATGTTTCCGAGCTTTAAGGGGTCAAATGGACCAAAATGCCAGTTTCTGAAACAGGCAAAATCTTGATTTCTCATCGGATTTCGATTGGATTTTTTTCTTCTGATTCCTCTTGATGTAAGCTGTCAGTAATATGACAACAGATTTAGCATAACCCTAACTTATTCCGAACTTTCAGTGATCAAAAGGGATAATTTTTATGTTCTCTAGTTTGTATCCAGCAATTACTGTGTCAATATCCTTATTGTGTCTCTCTAGATAGGCACGGACCATTTGATTTTTAGGGGGGGGGCTGGTATTTTTTAGAAAAAACAGTTTCTGGCCCCTAATTTTGACCAGCACCTTGGTTGAAAAAATAATCTGGCTCTGACTTTATAAAAAGCCTAGCTCAACAAAATTTCCTAGCATAGTGTACAGCGTAAAAAAATAAAGTGCCGCGCAAAGTGGGGCAAAAAAATTTCACCACACGGGTGAAAATCACCCCC